>JBAMJV010001031.1:0-22121 GCA_037951105.1 Echinarachnius parma | reverse complement strand
CTTACATGTAGATTTCGAATAAAACAACTGTTTTGCACTTGGAAAATTATTTATAAATGATATGAGGACCTGAAAATTTACTTTGAAAGTGCCCCCCAAAAAAATTGAGTTCGGGCGAAGAAAAATGACGTCATAGTTGTGACGTCATCTGCAGGCAATCACAGGATCCCCGATACTCTAATTGTCATAGACGTACACGCTGAGCGCATCTAATCACATTGACAGAGAGATATTATATCAATTTTTTTCAATATCTACATACATTTGTTTGAGTTTATAATTATGGAGGATCCACACCCAGATTCATCTGATTCTAACAGTGAGCGTGAATTAGACGAAAGATCTGGATCAGAGTCAGAATCGAGTTTTGAATTGACAGTTCCTGAAGATAAAATTCCAAATTGTGCGTCGGCAGCCAAAATGGAATGGAAGTGATAGAGGTGCAACCGAACAGATTTGTTGAGCGTGGCTGAGCAAATTCATGACAATTTCCCCATAATTGCAGACACCATTATTATAATTCTTATTTCATTATTTGTCTCCACAAATACAACAAATATAATTGCCAAATAAAGGCGCATACTCACTCTAAAATCGCTTCGAGGAAGTCTCCGATAAAAAATATAGCAATCGTATACCCAGCCCCCTCGCAGACAGGTCTTCCGGCCATCAGCACGCACGAGCGCTGCGGCTAGCCCAGGCCTAGCCTAACCATAATAAGTGGCGGCTTCATCCGATCACGTCTCAAAACATGGTGTACAAAAATGCGGTGTTTCGCACTCAAATTCATCTTTTTATGCGGCAATAAAATGACAAGCATCATCGCTTTGATGGATCTATTTAACAATATTTACGGAAATATATTTACAGAACATTCAGAATTACCTCAGTTTTGAGCAAAATATTACTTTTCCCCGAGGTAAACAAATCCAAAACTCAAGTCGTTGGCGAGCGTGCGGGAGGTTGAACATAGTCAATCAATTTCTGGGCATCGATATCATACACGTAGTCTACGCCGTTTGCCAATTAACAACAAAACTCGCTAAGTTCAGTTCATTTATTGTGTTTTTCTCTGTCGGCATTAGAATGCCGACAGAGAAAAAAACAATAAACATTGTCAAAGAGGCCACGAAAGTGATAGATTTGTCCATCTAAGGTAATCGTTCTTGTATTTGTTTGAAAAGCCATGCAAACATGTAAGTAAATTAAGAAATAGTCTAGAATAGGTGCGATCGTAATAATCTTGCATTTTCGTTACTTTTCAGAACTTGTAATAGGTAGTTGTCGCGGCAGCTAGCACGCGAGAGCATAACCTGTCTTGCCGCGCGGCCCCCCGAAACTCTGGCAGACCTGCACACACTCGCTAGGTCCTTCCCAGTCGGCCCTCGTTAATTTAACCTTTGAGTTCTAAATCCGCCTCATACGTGGATCCTTATGGAAAACGGTGCAGGCTAATACTTTCCTTAGATGTGTTGCTGCATCTTGCTAAAATTCATTCCTGAGGCAATTTCAGTTAATCCTCAATTTTCAAGCAAATACGAGTTTGTATTACTAGCAAGTCAAAGTGTTTGCATTGAACCACGTTGTAAACAATTCTCGCTCTTCCGTGTTATTGCCTGCAGGTGACCTCATGACTCATGAGCTCATCGCTCCGCTAAAATTACTTTTTTAAGAGTATGGAACGCCGACGCGAAAAAGAGCCAAAAATGTGCATGAAATTTTCCTTTTTTGCCCAACTTAAGGATAAAAAAAAAGAAAAGAATGTGGTATATCAATAAAGGCACATATTCAAAGCTATAAAGCTGAATCAAAGCCGGGATTGCGCCCCTCCTTTAAAGGACAGTGAAATCCGGACAAATCGTTATTTGCAATATAAGACACTACATATGATGAATAGTCTCTGAAAGATTGAGCACGATCAGTCAAGAAATACGTAAACTATTGTTCTTTGAAAATAGTCATTCATTTCTACAAGTTACTCAAATTGGTAACGCATTCTGGCAAAGTTATACGTTTTGTGCACAAAATGGCAATTTGTTTCAATTTTCTCAAAATATATGTTAAACTTTACCCTTCGTTTGAGTTCATAATATTTGTTGTACACTACACGAGAACAGAAACAATTGGAAAATGTATGTTCAAAACTATGGGGAGTCGTCCATCAGAGTGTGTTGCCATATAGAGTCACCCATAGACATACCTGCCCATAGAAATAAATGGGCATCTTCAAAGAGTCATATTTTTCTTGTTTCGTGCCCGATTATGCTCTAACTTTGAGAGATTATGCTTGGGTTTCGTGATTGTCCTTTAATATTATCGTGATGATACATACCAAATAATGACACCGATAATGGAGAAGATGATTATGCAGACAGCTGCTACACAAAGACCAATCGATAGGTTCACTGTGGATACAAATGTATGATTAATAAACTGATAAATTGATGAGATGTTTTATATGTTTGTGGACCACTTTGAAAATCCGCCATGCTGAAATAGCAATCAGTCCTACGTTCATGTACACATGGTGAAATATCACCCAGTCAGTAGTCATGTATGTTAAAGTGATAGTTGAGTTTTGGTATAGAGGGCGCTTCAAGAAATATTGTTTGTGAGGTAATGAAAAATTAGAAAAATTGAAAATATATTTTAGTGGATTCTACGTTGAATTTTAGAGCTCGAAATAAACGGCCGCTGCGGTTGTTTAACACATCTGGCATTTTTAAACCCTTTATAGTGTATTTCGTGCATGTAATTTATGTTTACAAAGCAAATATTGAATTCATTTTTAAGCACAATTACAATGATTTAATCAGATTTTAATGGAAAAGATTTTTGACTTTTCATGGTAAACATGGTAAAACAAGTAAACCAATTGATGTAATATAGCATCAGAATAGAGAGGAAATGAGCCATAAACTAAAGTTAGACTACAAAGGGATTGTTTGTCTTTCACCATTCGAATTTGTTACTACAATGAACTTCATTATTACATCATAACATCATCAACGTTTGTAATAACGTTTACAAAGCGGGACGATGACTGCAAAAGAAGAACACTATCTTTAAAGGTTGCACATGTTGTAATAATGTGTGTTATACAGGGTGGCCCAGAAATAACGGAACGGGGCACTTCCCAAAGTAAAGTAACAAAATGAACATGTCCATCGGATAGGGTGTCCTTTCCAATGAACAACGATACCAAGAAAAGTAATTTTGGACGTGTAGTTTTTGTTTTAGGGCGCTTTGAGTGAGACCATGTCAGGTTCCTATTTTTGTCAATTTTTACCAAGTCAGTGCCTGATAAATGAGACTTATTGCCCTACATACCATTGAACACGCGAATATTCCGCGCGCCATTGTTAGTGTGCATTCAGCTGTGTGCCGAGCGGTGCCGAGAGAATGGGCTTAATTGGTCACTAGTATGACGGGCAGTAAGTCTCATTTATCAGACACTGACTTGGTAAAAATTGACAAAAATATGAACCTGACATGGTCTCACTCAAAGCGCCCTAAAACAAAAACTACACGTCCAAAATTACTTTTCTTTGTATCGTTGTTCATTGGAAAGGACACCCTATCCGATGGACATGTTCATTTGTTACTTTATTTTGGGAAGGGCCCCGTTCCGTTATTTCTGGGCCAACCTGTATTTGCTTGTTCATTTATCAAATACATGCGTTAATGGGCCGTTCAATTTATTAATAGAACATAGCTTTATTTTTTATTTTTTTTGATCGAATATCATTTCGATTGTGATATCATTATGACGTTATTATGATGAGAACATTCTCATCATAATTATATTACAATCGTAATGATACGGTAGTCGATCCAAATTACAAGCGCTAATCAAGCTATGTGCCATACAATTTACGGCTCATTAACGGCCCATTTCTTTTAAAGGGGTAGTTCACTTAAAGGTAACGTTGAGTATTGGTCAAACTTAACTTAACCAAAACCTGCACGATTACGGTACAAACTTATAGTTATAACTTCACCATGCTCGAAAGGTATAAACAATTACAAACGACAAAGTAAAACCCCTGTTATCATTCAAAAAGAGCCGTTACAAATCAAGTGTCAAATTAACTCTAGAGAACGCTAGCGCGAAGCGCTAGCGTTCTAGGTCCTCCTAATAGTACCGCGCATATTCGTGTGTATTGCACGCCCCGTTCGCCTTTCGCATTGGCGCGCCGCGGCGGCCATCATGATCATCTTTCGTTCACAATTCTGTTCGGAGTCGCGCTAACACATGGAGAGAACTCGAGGAGGTCTGGAGCATAATATATCACTGATTTTTTGCGGAATGGAGGGAAAAATCATAATTTTTAATCCACCCAATAGTTGGATCACATAATGGAAAGTGAATTGGTGGTAAGTACCGTATCATATGTATAGTTTTAAGCACAAGTAGCGTGCTTACAAATACTAATTTTCAGTCTCGTATCAAGAGGACCTAGAACGCTTGCGCCTCGCGCTAGCGTTCTCTAAAAAGTGATACCCGGACGTCAATCACTTTTATAAATATGTTGAAAGCAAATTTCACAACAATTATAGCATTTGAATGGGAATTATTATTATTTCCCATGTTTTTTTCGATGATCTTTTATATGGAATTGAAATCAACCAAATCCGTTACAATTAATTTGTTTGGGGGGGGGGGGCACTTTGGAAATTAACAATACTCAACGTTACCTTTAATGTTTAAAGGGCGCTTCAATTAATAATGTTTTTTGCGAGGTAATGGAAAAATAGGTGAAAAATTCGAAAATCACACAATGGCACAATGACACACTCAACTTTGTTTGATCAAAATCGCTTCAGGAAAGGCTGAAACATCAATAAATACATCTGATTAGTATGTATGGGACGAACTTGTATTCAATAATTTAAGAAAATATTTATAGATCCTAAACATTTCTGAAAATATGCCAAAATGGTTAACATAGTTTCTGATGATCTCTCTATTTAATAATTATGTATACCAAACATCACATTCAAACAAAAATTGTTGAAACTTTAAGGTGTCTCGAGGGCACCCTCTCGTGTTAACTGCTGCTTTATGAATGAAAACAGCCCTGTTCATATGCATTTCTACCACTCAAGCATCATCGAATTTTAAATTTTAGTTTTTAATGATAACTAACAAGTATTAGTTAATAAAATTATATTTGACCAGAACTGTACCATCCCTTTAAATAGTTCAACTCAGTTCAGTTGGTTCATTGGTTGATAAATAATAAAATAATATTAGTGGATACTTATATAGCGCACGTTCCGTCTTTCGACGCTCGCGGCGCTTAGAGAAAAAGAAAACAAATAAACAAACAAACAGACAGACATACAAAAACAAATTAGAGTACATCTATTGTTCAAATAAATAATGAAATTAAAACTTACCATTGAACGCAGCTGTGGCGACATTGCGTGATCCACCTGAAGAAATGAAAGGGAGAAAAAAGAAGAAGAAATTAAAATAGAGGAATTAGTGTTATCATCATAATTATTCGTGTAGATCTGTAACTTAAACATTATTTATGTTTTATACAAATGTTCAAAATAAGTAAAAACATGTCGCATCCCACTGTTTCATAAACAAATATCAATATGTCTTTGTTAACTAATTTCATTGTGCATAATGTTTGATTTTTATAATATTCTACAGCAATATGGCTTACCATATTGTATTGTTATCTTCTATTGTAATGGTATGTATATTACACTTTACTACTGGAGTCAGTTTTACAAGGCACCTACAGCCTTTCTACTGACTCCTTACACTTTATAATTTCGTCCGTGATTTGTTTACACTGTATCTTGGACTTGTATGCCTTGATTTTATGTGATTTTTCGTACCTTGTCAACTTGTTGTTTTTATAAAGTGTTAAAAATAAACTGGAACTGAACTAGCAATAAATTACTAAATACGGTCCTAGCAAAAGATACGTAATGCTTTATCCCCCCAAACAAAGAAATTTGGCAGACAATTTGTTTAAATATCAAAACAATACATTATGGGTGCTGGTTCCGTTTTAAGATATTCCCCAATCTGACCCCCGATACTATAGAGTTTGGTGTGGACGTCAGTACCAGTAAAGACCTTGTCACATATCACCGGCTAGCGTTAACCCGACGGAGAGCCACTGTGACATTATCAATCCGTTTGTTTCGGTTCGTATGCGTTTCTTGTTCGGCGAATGCGTTCATTGCCAGGCGATGTACGTTGTTCAATCCGGCGGAATGTTGTGTGCATGAAGCTATGGAGGCGACTTTCACCACCAGATAATTTGATTTCGCAAATTTTCTATTCGTAGGGCATCCATTTACGCTATCCGGTGATAATGGTAATACAATTAGTGACTCACCAATCACGCACGTTGGCACGTCACCACTCCAGTAGAGGTAGCCGTTAGTAGCAGAGTAGAGGCACTCCAGTGAAGTGTTCCCGTTCACACTAAACCCAGAGTTGCAGGCGAATGCGATGATGCTCCCGTAACTGATACTGCTACTGTTAATGGTTCCATCCTGGGGTGCGTTTAGACTGGGACAGTTCCCTGATATTACAGCTGCAATGTCATACATGACGAATAAAAGGGAGAGATCAGAGATACAATGAAGTGCGTAACTAAAAACGTCAAATATTGCAGGAGTTGTACGATACAGAAAAAGTTTTGGCCATGTTTCTGAATAAATAAAAAATTATAGTATGTGCTTCACTGAATTATACTTTGTCTTCAATATATGGTAATTCCATTTGGTTGTCGGCAAGTGAATTAATTGGTCTTGTTAATACCTTAGTTGTTGTTGTGTGTACAGTAGTGGATAGTCCAAAATTACATTTTACACTTTGTGACGACGCGATCCATGCCTCAAATTGTTCCGAACTACTCACTGACTAGCCTATCCGATAGGCATCGTGCTGTCTGGCAGGTTCTACCGGCAGTGTACTAACCGCGATATGCCGAATTTGAGCGCGCAGCGCGAAGCCTATCGTCAGTCATGAACGTGAAAAGTTGTATTTTCTTTTATTTACATAGAAAATCTTCGTAGAAAATCTACGAAGCCCATATTCATATGCCACAGACCAGGTTGATCACCTTTTTTTGAGTGTTAGTCTTCGTTTGGAAGCTGCATTGTAAAACCAAACGCGCAACCTTGCACAATACACTGTTAGTGGCATAGAGTAGTGGTTGTTATTATACTAATAATACACTGTCTAGAGTGCATTGTGTAAATTCATTGCACTCGAGGCTATGTTATCTGTGCGATGTGCGCGCACGAGGCAACGCCGAGTGCGCATGCGCACAGCTAACATAGCCGAGAGTCCATGCATTTACACAATGTACGATAATAAGACTGTTGTATTATTAGTTTTATAAAACTAAGCTCAACCACGGATTGTTTCATTTTGCTGGATTATTGAAAACAGACTCGCCACAATTAGTAACCCAGTCTATTTACTCTCTAGAGTGTGAATTTGTTAAGGAATTTACAAAATTAATCATCACTTCTGCACTCGCTTCACTGAATTTGACCCTGCAGCTCAGCAGATCAATCACAGTCGCCGAAAATCAGAAAATTTTCTCGTAAAAAGTGAGAATTATCAAAGAATTGTATGCATTCCCATTCCAAGACTTCCCAATATCAAACCACATACCATATAATTTACGAAATTGCACACATTTATTTACTACAGAACAGATAATTTACAAAATGAAGCAATTTCCATCATATTTTTATCACTTTCGCAAGATCGTCTTCGATCGAACTATGTAAACAAGCATTGTGACGTCACAGCCGTGCAAAAAGTTGCGCAACCAAAACGAGTAATGCATGGGGTTGCACCCTGTTTTGCACGGTCGTGCATGTTTGTGGAAATTTAATGAATAGTCACGTGACAGGATTTAACCAATCACGTTACAGAATTCACCAGAGCTGTTTTATAAAGGGTCTCCGCTACGGACTAGCGTATGCTGTATGCACTGAACACCACCGCGGTGCACCGGTCCGGACGCGTCCATTATTTATAGGGTACGTCATTACAAAATATGTTGTTTTTTTTTAAATAAAGAGTTGAGATTTGATATGGATGCAAAAAGGTATTTTTATGCTTTAGTTTTTATTGTAATGTATCTCATATTTTATCATTATGAAAGTTATGATAATATTAATGTCTGATACTAAATAAACCCCTTAATACACGGTGGAACACGCCACCGATTAGGCATACGGTATCCACATCTAGCGATCTGATTGGTTGCTGATTTCTCTCATGAATTAGTAATGCCTTATTCTCTTTGCTCATTAATAAATTACTGCGAATCCAGTGCTTAAAGGCTATATATGGGAGCCAGTTTAATAGTATCTATCTCTCTTACAGCTAGCTAGCTCGTGATCGCATAGAGAATCTCCAAGCCATATAGAGCCTTGACTAAAGGCAACTCACTGCTTGCTTGCGGCTATTGTGCTTGCTTTAGAATGGCTATATAATCATCCCAGTTTGTATACGGGGGCAGTCATTTTTAGCGACTCACTAAGTTCTTTACAAGCCATAAATAGTTGCAAAGACGAATTTCCTGTATACGAAATTTTATATTTGTGTTCACAATTGAAGAATAAAAGGATGCTTGTATATTTTGAATGGATTCCAAGCCATTGTGGTCTAAATGGTAATGAGATTGTGGATATAGAAGCGAAACGAGGTTTGAACAAAAAAATAGAAATTGATAATAAATTAGCAAGATATGAAGTTAATAGTGTTATAAAGAAATGGATGTATGCTAAATGGCAGAAAAGATGGGAAGGAACGGAATCATGTCTTAAAGACGTGCAAAAAAATGTTAAGAGTATATATATATGTAAATTAAATAATAGAAAAAATGAAAGTATTTTGCATTGTTTAAGAATGGGAAACATTGGTTTAAATGTAAATTTATGTGTATTGAAAAAGCACGATACTGGGTATTGCCCTAATTGTGAGGGTATATTTGAAACTATTACACATTTTTTGTGTCAGTGCCCAGAGTACATAGTTCAAAGGGCCATGTTGATGGCTGAAACAGGTTTATATGAGGAAAATAAAATAATGTCTTTGTTAAATTCTTTAGAGCGACCCATCCAACAAGCTCTTGTTGATTATGTGAAAAGAACCGGGAGATTACCCATACTATTCTAGGCCTAAGAATTTTGTTATCGTTTTATTATTATGATAATAAGACGCCCACTTCCACATATGTGGCGGGAGTCCCGATGTGAGAGGTGGGCTCTGTTATAAAAAAAAAAAAAAGGAAATTGTTTATAATTTTTGTATATTTAAATGCATGAAGTTATTTGATTTATTTTTGGTTTCGTCTTATAATTATACCATTAAGAGGCCTACGACCACATATGCGGCGGGAGTCCCGATGTGAGAGGTGGGCCTCGGTGAGATATAAAGGAATGTTTATATTGTTGTAATGTATATAATGGTATTAATAAACATTTGTAGTGATTTTGTATAATTTTTGATTAATGATACACGTAAAATTATATGCATGCTCAAGCCGGTACAGAGACTGTTAATAGGATATCTATGCAGGCAACTGAAGACGGTTTTGATCACCATAATAAATTTTGCTCAAAATTAATGACATACAGTATGAAAATATTTAGTAAATTACACCCTGCACCTTGCACTTTCACTTACAAAGCCCAAAAATGTTTGCTACCTCTGTATGTTCTTGGTTAATATGATTTGTTTTGATTTTATATATAATTTTGTTTGTTTTTTGGAATCGGATGCAGGTGCAAAGAAAAACGAAGGCGACCAGAGTGCATCTCCATGCATCGGGGGGCCTAGACTGATTCGTCAGTTGAGAAGCCTGCTCAACGTACCGAGCCGGGTTGGCCCGATGATGCCTTTAATTTTGGTTTTGTTTATTGATGGTCTGAAAACGTTTATGCACTTCAACAAAATATATACATATGTATATAATAATAATAATAATAAAAATATTAAAATAAAGAAAATAAATGAGAAGAATGAAATAATATTTAGTTTTTGGCGAAAATATTCAAATTGAATAAACCGCCAATAAACATCAAACAACAACAACAACAACAGGCTTTTCTTCTCGGTGAATGTTTTATTTTTCACGTCAAGTATAACACACCCGTTTTATCAATTTGCATAATCATTTATCATGAATATTCATTAAGACACACTTGGGGATCGTTTAGATTGAGCTAATGAAATATTGATTATACGTGATGCTTGTTTTATTTATTTTATTTATTTATTTAGTCTCGTTTAAACATGGTGGCCTCATCAGTGATCAAGCACTGTTGGCCGTAACTATGTGGGCGCGCGTAAAGGAAGCATTTCAACGGATGCCCAATATGAGCTTCTAAACGAACGTTTATGGTAGTTAAACGAAGTTCTTTTCTATGAAACTTTCAAATAAATATCACTTATCAGGCAATCTTATGATCGGAGGCGTCGATCCGTTGTTGCGATGGGGGGTGGGGGGGGGGGGGGGGGCAAGATTTCCCAGAGTCACCGGTGAGAGAGCCAGAAGCCCCACATTGGTATGCCCAGAATTTGGAAGAAATAGTGGATTAATTATCTTGCTGACGGACAAACGCGATGGGCGTACACAGGGTTCAAACGGGTTGGTTTGTTTATTCATAATTATATGGTTCAAACTCGGGATCTCCCGATTGGAAAGCGCACGCTCTACCAATCTTGCCACACCAAACTTTCATTTTTGTTTTTCTGCGAACTTTCAATGCAGTATGTTTCAACCACCCCAGAAAGCAATGACAGACTCTAAATAGGGTACAACATTTCATGCAAAGTCAGCCAATCATATTCATCGATGGAAAATGTAAAATAGCCCTGAATGTGACTGCGGGAATCCAGACCAGACAGTGCAGCATGTAGTAAATTACTTATCTCTACGATATTTTACTGACTTTTTTTTAAGGGGATTCATCAAACATGTGCTGCTCTGACCCGGCTCACTTACTAAGACTTGACATAATACTTAATATATTGCGCATATATATATCAATCGAAAAAAACACACCAGGTATTAGCGTATATATTCGGGTATGCAATGATGGTTCAAGTACCCGTGTTGGTTCAAACGTACTTACCTACTTTGGCTACTACCATGACACTGAACGAACATGTCGCAGTATTTCCCAGTCCATCCGTAGCGGTATAGGTCACTGTAGTTGTCCCGATGGGAAACGAGTGTCCAGGATTATAGTCTGAAAAGAGAGTAACCGCCTCGGATCCGGAGTTGTCCGTGGCAGTGGGCGGCGTCCATGTGATACTGACTGTGTTCCCAGAATCGGAATTCTTAGTTATATCCGAGGGACAGCCAATAATGATCGGTGCTAGAGGATCTAAGGTTAAAAATGAAATAGTTAAGGGGTAAATTGTGAACGAACGTTACGTAAATAAAGATGATTAATTCAAACATATAAGGAAACTGACCAGAAATATAATGTGATTAAAAGAGACAAAGAAAATGGGATTCCAATGGGATTCCAACCCGAGACCTCCGGATTGCTAGACCGGTGCTCTTACCGACTGAGCTATAGAAAACCCTATGACGGCGCTCGTCCCTGAAACCCCTTAAAGGGATCTAGTAACTTTGTTGAGATGTGCAAAAACTGATGAATGGTTGATGCAATGTATACTGTTGTTATCTCATATGTCCTCAGGGTATTGTGTGAAAATTTCAGGTCAAATGGACAATGTATGGCCAAGTAATGAGCGAAAATGCAAAGTGATATTGGGTAATATTCACCAACTCACTGCATTCACTTTGTACAGGGATGAAAATCTCGCCCGGAGATTTTCTTATCTCAATACTTCAATCATACATATCTTTGTAATGAAAGGGAAATTTGAAAAACCGAAAGCTGTCCCATGATTTTATTGTTAATACGAATACAACAAGGTATAAAGGAACCGCTAGAATTAGAATTTTATTTTGAGGATTTGGACAATGTTACTAAGTCCCTTTAAGTCTTCATTGCTCACGTGGTCAGAAGCTATTATAAACCTGACATAAACCCGAAGGATGGAAATCAACTTAGGGAAATATGCGAGGGATCACCGAAGTGATGCAGCTTTTTAAAATAATTAAAGGGTGACTAAATTAAAAACGCATGTTGACTTTGGTTGATCTATAATAATGAATACATCACATATCTGTTGACTATTTGATGTACATTTTTGTCATATTTGTTATATTTTTGTGATATTATTTTTATTCTACCTGCTAAGATCCACCCCTAAAAAACCCAGAAGCTATTGACTTCTATGACATCACAATACCATTCAACCATCGATCAGCTAGATAAACATAAACAAAAGATATGTTCTCACCCACTAAGTACCTTATTGCATTAGCGTTGGATGTTTTCATTGAAACCCTTCTTTTCATGGTGAGTGGGCATTGTATAAAACATACAATGCTATTGTAAATAGGTGATCAGTGGACATACCAATATCTTTTGTTCATCTAGCTGACTGATGGTTGAATGGAATTATGATGTCACAGAAGTCAATAGCTTCTGGCCGGTTTTATTTAGGGGTGAAGCTGAGCAGGTAGAAAAAAGTAATAGAAAAATAATATACAAAATATGACAAAAATGTACATCAAATAGTCAACAGATATGTGATGTTTTCATTATTATAGATCAACCAAAGTCTTTAAATGTTTTAATTTAGTCACCCTTTAATTCAAACATAAAAGGAAACTGACCAGAAATATAATGTGATTAAAAGAGAGCAAAGAAAAACGGGATTTCAATGGGATTCGAACCCGAGACCTCCGGATTGCAAGACAGGTGCTCTTACCGACTGAGCTATAGAAAACCCTATATGACCGCGCTCGTCCCTGAAACCCCTTAATTCTTCATTGCTCAAGTGGTCAGTACACAAATGATGCACAGGCTTGAGTGGATCGGTAAGAATTGGATGCACGAGTTTAACTTTGGAATGGTTTAAACCCATGAGCGCAGCTAGTGGGTTTTAGACAATTTCCAAACTTGTTTGAGTCAGTTAAAAAACGAGCTCTCCGTATAATAATCCCACACTTGTCATACACTGAAACTCTTGGTTTCTTGAAATTATAGAAACATTATTTGATCGTAGAAAGAATATGTGTTTACACTTTACAACTCTTTAATCAATTGCAAAACCATGATCATAAATTAAATTGTCTTCTCCCAAAGCGTAACTTCCCGATATTGCATATATTTACGTAATGGTATATAGACAAATATGCCCACCCTGATGCAAAACAAACCGCTGCAAAAATAGCTTATCTTCAATAATAATGTATGTTTTATATTAATTTTGATATATATTTGTAAAAATAGTATATTGTATACCCTTCAGTTCCCTCTATCGCTCATTTATAATCAAGTAGTAAATGATGATAGTTATCGATGCATATTCTCTTTTTTATTGATAATTTGTTAATGCAGCTACTATTACCCAACTTACATTATTTTGTGGATACTATGGTTAATATGGATACACATACATATCTAATTAATCAATTATAGATGCTAGAATACTATTAAAAATTAAAATGTATGGGCGTCCCTTTTTTCCTCTTCTTCTTCTTCCCCTTCGCCTCCCCTCCTCCTCCTCCTACTCCTCTTTCCTCTTCCTCTTCTCTTCTCTTCTTCTCTTCCTCTTCTTCTTCTTCCCTTCTCCTTCCCCTCCCCCTCCTCCTCCTCCTCCTCATCCTCTTCTTTTTCTCATCTTCCCCCTTCTCCTCTATCTCCTCCTTCTTCTTAATTCTTCTTCTCCCTCGTTTTCTCCTTCCGATTCTCCCCTCCTCCTTTCCTTCTCCTTCTCCTCCTTCTCCTTCTCCGTCTCCTCCTCCTTCTTCTTCTTCTTCTTTTAATATTCTAACTCAAACTGCAATCGTTCGTGGATTTATTATGTATATATTTCATAGGCGAGCTATATAGCGAAATAAGCATAGTTAAACTATTTCATCCACATTTAGGACATTTGCTTCTACCACAGTCATAATATATTCCTGAAAGTTGATTGAAGCATTTTGTCGTGTTGGTTTCGTGTCGGTTCGTGTTGGTTCGTTCTGATTCGTGTTGATTCGTTCTGATTCGTTGTAGTTCGTCGTAAAAAAAAAAGGTAATGGGAATATGGTAGAACGGAAAGCAGCGATCTTCACAACGAAGCGATTCGAGTCGCAGCGAATTGCAACGATGTGGAACGACTTGACACGAATATGCAACGGCATATACAACGATTTTGGGTGAAAATGTTTTGAACAGTTGAAGACGGCGATTTTGGCTCCGCTTTCACGGTTTTCTTCACGATGCGCAACGGTTTTGGTGAAGAACCGATGCGATGTAACACAATGCAACACGACCTAAGCGATTTTTTCGACGAATGTCAAATCGTGGCGAGTCGCCGTGAAAACCCGTCAGTATGGGACTGGGCCTTTACCGAACAACGTATGCATAAAGCAATTGCTTGCGTTTTTTCAAGCTCCTCCAGACCAACTTGAGCTCTTGCTTACTCATGACATGCGCGTTTTGGGATCATGTTCATGTAAGTTTTTTATACCGTTTCAGGATGATTTAGAGATCCTGATTCCAGAGGTTATGTTGTGATTTCCTATTTAATCAAATGGATGTTATTTTAGACACTTATATCCATGTAGGCAACCTTGTTCATGATAATTATGCTTTATGTCCATCGATCTGCACTAGCTGGTATTTTTAACCAGCACAGGAAACCCCTTGATGCTCTTTGCTGTTTTCCCCCTTTTTCCCAATAAGAATGCGCGAGAATATTTTCATATTTTACACAACTTTTTTAAAATCTAGCATAAATAATTAAACCGACCTTTCCTACTGTATTCACTAACTACTAACATGATTATCATTTTGTTATGATAGGACGTCTGTATAATGTCGCTGCTTCTTTTTATACCAATTTTATATTTGAAATTATTTTGCGGGAAAATAAATGCAACCAGGTTAGAAACTGCCAGAGCGAGCTATGAAAAGGGAATCGAGACCCTTGGATACACTAGTAACGAACCCCTCCTTTGTACTATCGAGCGATGTTCGCACAACCGGAACGATTCTTTTCTGAAACGTGTTAGCAATTGCTTGGGTCGGGCAAGCAAAAGGTTTAAAGGGGACCAACGGGCAAATAACAACACATTACTACATGTTTTGGTACTGTTTTGTGATATCAAATAGATACCTAACATTTTGCAAAGGGTTGAGTAATTCATAAACAAAGCAATTAATTTCCACCACTTACGGAACTACTACTATTTCCTGGTTCCTGGTTTGCGAGTGCGCCAATTCTACTCACGCGTACGTTTGTAGGCAATATAATTCCGAGCGATTCGCTTACTGCACCCGCGGTAGTCTACACAATTCAGACCGCATAAACGCATGCTTTAGAATGGTGATGCCCAATATTTTGCAAAGGGTTGTGTAATTCATTAACAAAGCAATTAATTTCCACCACTTACGGAACCACTGCTATTTCCTGGTTCCATACGGGCCAACCATTTGCGAGTGCGTCAATGCTATTCACGCGTACGTTTGTAGACAATAGATTCCCGGGCGATTCGTTCGCTCTGCACACTTCGCAATTCACCGCATGAACGCATGCTTTAGAATGGTGATGCGTTTCCAATCATATTTATTTTTTCTGGAAACATGTGTTTGTGAACTTGTTGATGGAATGGAATACTAAAGATGTTAGCTTTCTTTAATAAGAATATTATTTGTGGGTGGTGGTACCCTTTAAACCTTTTTCTTGCCCGACCCAAGCAATTGCTTATGCGGCGTTCCCACTGTCGTGCGATCCGTTACGAACGCCACGATTGGCCATTCGTAGCTGATCGTGGAACTTCTCTGAAATGTCAGGTTTGGATACGAAGAGATGCGAGTCGATACGTTCTGGGGAGATTTGGTGCGCTTGGATGCGATATGGTCACGATTGGTCAATTTCAGGAGACACGATCTGTCACGATCTGGTCTCCCGTTCAGATACGATCATATACGTTCCGATAGGATTGTCCCGATTGAGTCCACGATTGGGTCTCGATGTGACACGATCATCACGATCGGGGTCCCCGATTTGGGACGATCGGGTACGTGCAGATACGTTCGGATACCTTCCGATACGTTCATCACTAACCAATACGCTCTGTTGCGATAGGATACGATTGTGGTCGCGATGTCTTTCACGATGAAGATCGAGAGTGATCACGATTTGAGCTACGATTAGACCCCGACGGATATATATACAGCCCGACTGACCATGGACTTCATTGATTATTGAACTTATACAGAGTGAACACTACAACCCACAATCATTAATGATGGCAGGAGTCGAGGATGATGACAACGTGGCATTTGCAGTAGTACTGTATGCTTACATTATCACAAGAGAGGAAGAAGACGAGCAGCAGCCAGACCAGCCACAACCCCAACCACAAATGGCCAGGAGAGCTGCGACCAGAGGAGAGGAGGCAACAGCTTGGCCAGTTCTCCAGCCTCCTAGACACCCTGGACTTCCAGGCTGGAAGATCGAGGAAGATCCAAAACTACACAAGGTTAACACCACAGCTCTTCGATGAAGTGTTGCAGAGGGTGGCCCCAGCAATCGAGAGGGAACTCACCAGTTTCAGGCAACCTCTCTCACCTGGACTGAAACTGGCAATGACACTGAGGCACCTTGTCACTGGAGCCAACTATCGGTCCCTTGCGTATGCCTTCAGGTGTGGAGTGTCCAGCATCTCAGAGATGGTTCCAGAAGTGTGCCAGGCAATTGTGCAAGCGTACAAAGATGAGGTGTGTATCCTACCTGTGACCCCTGAAGCCTAGATAGCCGTAGCTAACCAGTTTGATCAGAGATGGACCATCCCCCACGCAATTGTGGCCCTGGATCGCAAACACATTTCTATCAAGAATTACAAAGGCTTTTTCCTTATACCACTCCTGGCTATGGTGGATGCTTAGTGGAAAATGACACATGTCGGATGCTCAGATATTTGGCGACTCTGAGCTGTTCAACGGCCTGGAAGAGGAAGCCCTAGAACTCCCACACACTGCCCTCTGGCTGCAAGCCCTGATGACCACCAAGACATGTCCTTCTTCAACCTGCGGGCTGACGCCTTCGCACTCAGGAACTACCTCATGAAGCCATGCGGCACTTGCTGCTGCTGCAAAAGAGGCCATATTTCGGGCATCCACCGTCTCTGCTCAATGTGAGTGATTACAAAAAAGATAACTTTTCCCACACCCACTTCTCTGTGCTATTCATGTCAGTACCCAGCTAGCCACCTGATGTCGGGCCGATGTCGGAATTTGGTTGCCGGATGTCGGCATATCGCCGTTGGCTCGAGGATAAAATGTCCGCCAGCCCAACATCGTCACGACGTCATTTTTGTGATATATTGGCATAAGGTAATTTTCCGACAATGGCCCAACATCATGTCATGAGATGATGTTGGGCCATTGTCGGAAAATGACGTTATGCCAATATATCACAAAAATGACGTCGTGACGATGTTGGGCTGGCGGACATTTTAACCTCGAGCCAACGGCGATATGCCGACATCCGGCAACCAAATTCCGACATCGGCCCGACATCAGGTGGCTAGCTGGGTAATGGCATAATGGCATCTCCTCCTGACCCACTCTTCTTGGCGCGTTTCTTCAGCCGGCCCATCATGGTCCTCATGCTTGTGTACCTTATTTTAATCATGGCAGCCTGTGCAGCCCAGAGATCCCCCTTCTGGTCCCCCTTCTGGGTGACATCTTTGAAACCCACAAGGCGTTTGCTGTAGATGACCTAATTTTTCATGTGGAACTTAACGATTTCCTCCTTTTGCTCCTCAGTAAAGGCAGTTACTGTTTTCTTTCTCTTGGCTTTCTGGGTGAGGTGGTCTCCTCTGCCTCCTCTGGTGCCGGCTCTGGCTGGACTGGTTCAGGCTCAGGGGTGGGACAGTCTGGCCCTTTCCCTTCTTGCGTCTGGCACCCTTGGGTGGCATCTCTCAAAGGCTCAAAAAATTACTACATGTAGCAAAAGCAAATTGACAGTAAAGATGTGCTCTCTTCAAGACAGATCGCTGAATGAGGCGCATTCAATCTTGTCCGGTATATATATATGGATGCGAGAACTCCGTAACAGATCGTGAACGTCCGTGAAAAGGCATGAAATCTCGTATCTACTCGCATTAACTCGTATCTACTCGCATTTACTCGCATCTACTCGTATCAACTCCTATCTGCTCGTGAGTTATTCAAGGCAGGTCGTGAGAATTGGTACCCGACAGAGCGTCACAGATCGTGGGAGAACGCAGCACATCTCAACAGAGCGTGGTGTTTGTTTTGTCCTAGGTTGATCCCGATCACCACGATTTGGAAGCACGATTAGATGCGCTTTGTTACGATCCAATACGATCCGATGCGATGATCACGATTGACAATTAATCGTGTTGATCGTAGAATTTTTTTGAACCGTTCCAAAAATTTCCTACGATCAACACGATTGCCACGACTGACCTTACGATCTGATAATATCTGATACGATCACCACGATTACTTCACGATCAGCTACGAATGGCCAATCGTGGCGATCGTAACTAATCGCACGACAGTGGGAACGCCGCATTACACGTTTCACAAAAGAATCGTTCCGCCTGTGCGAACATCGCTCGATAGTACAAAGGGGGTTCGTAACTAGCGGTGCTTTAGAAATAATTTGTTGATGATATATAAAATGTTATGAAATTTTAAAAATAAATGAAGAAGAAATTAATAGTAAAGCAATTGGCAACAATAGTCAGATTTGACTGATTGCCACCAAATTAAACAACAACAACATGTGTCAAAGCGTCTCGATTCCTTTTTCATAGCTCGCTCTGGCAGTTTCTAACCTGGTAGAAAATATGAAAATATTCTTATTGTGCTAAAGGGGGAAAACAGCAAAGAGCATCAAGGGGTTTCCTGTGCTGGTTAGAAATACCAGCTAGTGCAGATCGATGGACAAAAAGCATATCATGAACAAAATTGCCTACATGGATATAAGTGTCTAAAAAACATCCATTTGATTAAATAGGAAATCGCAACATAACCTCTGGAATCAGAAGCTCTAAATCATCCTGAAACGGTATGAAAACTTACATTTATGAGCATGAACATGATCCTAAAACGCAAGAGCTCATCAAGCTGGTCTGGAGGAGCTTGAAAAAACGCAAGCAATTGCTTATCGTGACAAGTAAAAGGTTTGTTTTATGCATACGGTTTTAAGGAAATGCGTGTTCGGCAAGCAATTGATTGTGCTTGCAAGCAAAAGCTTTTGCTTGTAAGCAATTGCTTGTTTGTATGCATACCGATTCAAGCAAAAGGCTAGCACAATAAAGCAATTGCTACTTTTTATGCATACGGCCCACTGTGTGTGCGGGAAAGTGTATCTGAGTTAAATATATTGACGATATTGGGCCGTATGCATAAAAAGTTGCAATTGCTTATAAGCAAGCACAAAAAACAGTTCTGTCCAAATCCTCAAAATACAATTGGAATTCTAGCGGTTCCCTCATTCCTTGTTGCATGGGCGTCGATACTTACGTAATACCTATTCATCAGGGGGGATGAATGAATAGATCATCCCCCCTGATGAATGGGTATCAATGACAGATCGACGCACATGCCTTGTTGTATTCGTATTAACAATAAAATCATAGGACAGGTTTCGGTTTTTCAAATTTCCCTTTCGTTACAAAGATATGTATGATTGCAGTATCACTTTTTTCACATGTCAACAAAGTTACTAGATCCCTTTATTTCTCGTTCTTGGTTAGATCATTTGGTTGCACAAAGGGAGGACTAGAACTATAGTATGATTATGGTTGGTTAGAATACAATTTTGTTTTGTGATACTATTGGAATACAAAATTTTCAATTTCTACTTCATTTTGAATGCTTTATACACCTCAATTAATATTTCAATATGCTTCACACAATCTGAATCGCGTTAATTTTATTGATATTTGCATTATATTATTCAAAGTAATGAATGGAATTAAATCAATTATATAAAAAACGCAATTAAGAGAATTACATAAGATGAAATATTACATACATTTACATGAAGGAAGAGTTCCGTTCCAGTCGCACGTGACAGGCTGTCCCATATGCAAACTGCAATTACACTGTAAAACCGGATCGCCAATCAACTCGAACCCATCACCGCATTGCGCGTTGATGACGTCACCGTAGCGGAGCGCATCCGTAGGCCTATATGCCGAGGAGAAGATGTCGCTTTGCACCGTCAAATTCGGATCTTGAGGTAACCGGCAGAAACCGGTAGTTACTATGAAAAATATTCCAAATACATGAGATAATGTAAGTGAGTTAAAACAAAGACTTTACCACAGGACAGCGTTGTACCACGATATTTGGATCAACTGGTATTTGGTGTTGGTATTAAAGGGATACCTGTAAAGTGTCTAACTCCACAAAAATGTATTTGAGCTTCTACATTTCTCTTCTATACCGTGTTATTTTGCTTATGGTAAGAGAAGAATAAAATAGGGTTATATTTTTTCAAATGCCCCTTTAGTATGACGATACCTATCATTCATCTCAAGAGCGTTAATGAACGGTCATAAACCTCATAAACGTTTACAGTAATTCGTTGTAAAAGCTGAAGAACATTTTCGTTTTTTCAACCAGGAAAGCAGTGTTCTTTTTCAATGAAACTTTCACACATCATTCGGACATATCTTACAATGATTTTGGTATAGGATTGAAGTCTCAAATGTAATTTTGGGCAATATCTGACACTTTACAGGTGCACCTTTAAACACCGATTGAAGGCTATAAAGATATGAGAAAATGTTTTAAGCTGGGTGATGTAGAAATCAAAAAAAGATTACAGTGTGATGAATTGTGATAATAATGTGTTATACATTGATGATTAAACAATGTAAAACTTCAATAGTTAATCATCGTTTGACTAAAATGCATCAACTCGAAATGTATAAATATTACCAGGTTTCAATATTGATGCCGTTTTCCAAAGTGACAGTTATAGTGACCCATCCACACTTCGCTTTGCCACTGCATGAATGACGGGGGAAATGTTCACTGTTTAGTGGAATATTTTAAGATATATTTTTCCTTTTTTTTTTTAATTAGACCGCATTTTATTTTTGTCTAAATTTTATTATTTTGATGTGTGTAATTTGTTGAATGAATGGTTGCATTATGCTTTTTTTTGTAAAGCGCATAGAGAGTCTTAGTGATTAGTATGCGCTATATAAGAATACATCATTATCATGCTGTAGTTACAAAACAACAATAACTAACGATTAAGATGCATCTTACCATTAAATACCGAAAAACTTTCTCCTCCTCTGCCACACCGCTGTTTGGTATCGCCCCAACAGGTATCACTGCAATCCCTATTTGGCAATCTTCTTCCCACCGTCATATTCAAACAGTGGCAGTTGTCTACGTCGCGGTTGGTTTGGTAGACAAAGATGGTTGATCTGTTTCTGCATAGGGTGATACAGACATCGTTGGAGGAGGCTGTAAGTGCAATTATGGCATTGTCGATATCTCCAGCTCCTGACCGATAGCAACCTACATAATCAGGTTCTGTTAAGAAAAGTGATGAGAGTTAACGGGGTATAGTTCAGTATTGGTTTAGAGGGCGCTTCAAGAATTCATTTGTTGTAATGTAATGAAGTGTGACATTTATAAAAGCACACAATTATGACAATGACAGAATCAACTTTGTTTGATCAAAATCGGTTCAGTAACTGCCGAAATATCCATAAATATATCGGATATAGTCGAAATAGGATCGATAGGATATATTTGTAGAGGTTGGTATGCTAATTTGAAGCTATAATATTCAGCAATGCAGACGTCATTTGCGAAAAACAGTTAAAACAGGATCCATTTTGTATGGTTTTTTAAATAAAAGTTTGGGTGTATAATAATAGGTTTTCCCGGCCAAATTCGTCAAAATAGCAGGCGTATTCATTATATGTCATTCAAGTTCGCGTGATTTTTGTAAACCTGCTGTTTACACTGTT
>JBAMJV010001030.1:0-56640 GCA_037951105.1 Echinarachnius parma | reverse complement strand
AAAGTCAATTAATGATAAAGGCCTGTCATCATGGTCATGGTTTCTGATCGTAGAAGAGCTGCAACAACTATCATGACATCATATTGTTGTTTTCACCGTAAGAGACTGAATTGGAGGAATAATCCTTGGAAGTTTGAACAAAATTGGTCAAGTAATAATACAGTTGCTTTGCCAGAAATCAAGGCTGACATAGCGGAATATAATAGACAAGTCTGTCCTAACCCTAAGTCGTGAAGGAGTGCGTCAGCTAATACAGAAATTGTAATTTTGGTCATTCCGTACGCCACCTCGGACAAATTAATTGTCATCGGTTTCTTACTTCTGGACGGTTTTTGCTCAAATTTGTCCCGAAATCTAACTTATTCCCGTAAAACGTTCTCTATGACATTAGGGCTTATGATGACGGTAACCATTGCGTATGTCTATGTTTATAGTTGGCATACGTGTGGATAGAATCCTGCTGAGCTACAGCAACATCGAAGCAGAAGTCGTAGCGTTTCTGAAAGAAAGAAGCGAAACGGATAGATAGGGTTGATAGCTTTTGATAGACAAGTAATTTTCTTTACAATAATCCATAACCCGATCAATCGTGATTGGTTAATAGTAGGCTTTAAACTACATGTATCGTCAAATAGGTTCAATGTTTATAATCGAGAATCGATTTGTCACATGCAAAACATGCAAAACATGTTTGGAGGTGTCTGATTACTAAACATTTTCATATTATATAGGTTTTCCCGCTCAATTTCGCGATTGTGTCAATCGAATTGATAATAGGAGCAAACGAATTCGCGCGATTTGCGATCGCCGTACCAAAGCAGCATTCGAATTCGTAAATAGTCGTTCAAAATCACGTAGGAGCAAGTGAATTTGCACAAAGTGCATACCTTTTCATCAATGGTCATTCGAATTCGCGAAAGGCCGTTGACAGTTGGCTGCACATTCGCGAATTCGAATGCCCATAAATGAACTTCTGTGTCTATTCACGAAAGCGTGTGCGTATGCATGAATTCGCATACACTTATTCGGAATTTGGAAGACCGATACCAACGATTACGCGGCAACGCGCGAATTCGAATGACCCTAAATGAATTCGATTGAAAAAAGTGCAAAATTGAGCGGGAAAACCTATATTAAAGTATTTCATTTGGAATTTGTGTCCACAAAACATAAGAGAAGTATTACATATTACATAATGCATACTAGTTTTTCAATCTACAATTTGATTTCAAACATAGGGAAACTGACCAGAAGTATATTTTTATATGAAAAATGAGCAAAGAAAATGAGGGCTTCCCAATGCTAGACCGACTGAGCTAGAAAGGTCCTGTGACGATTTCTTCGTCCCTAAAACCCATCATTTATAATGCTCGTGTTGGTCAGAAGCTATTATACACCTGACACAAACCCGAAGAACAAGAAATCAACTTAGGGACCACCGGTCTAGCAATCCGGAGGTCTCGGGTTCGGATCCCGAGAAGCCCCATTTTCTTTGCTCCTTTTCATTAAACATGTGCAAGCTTTACATGCACTCACAAGTGAAAGTACACACTCACATGTACGTCAATCACATGACAAACACACAGTCACATGTTTTTGATCATTTTATTTAAACAAAATTAAACAAATTAGTATTACAATAAATCGAGCAATGTATTTACCAACTCGTCAACAGCACCCGGTCTGGATCTACGGAGCCTCTTCACGGCATTGAAGACATCAACAACCTTCTCCTCTCTCGCCTTGCCAACCGTTGCCATGGCAGCAAGGAAAGTAGGAGATGCACCGACACCATCTCTGGAGGAAAGAAAAGGCTGGTTGGTTGGAGGGTTGGTGGGTTGATTGGTTGGTTGGTCGGTCGGTTTTTAATGCCATTAAGTTCACGGATGACACATGAGATGATTGTATAGGTTATCGTGTTCACTACTAGAGTTTAAATTCTCATAAGATTCACATAAATGCAATGGGTAAATACAGGAAAATACAAATTAATCAAAATGCAAAACTCACAGGCAGACGACTACAAATTTCTCATTGCCGCTCTTCCTCCCCTGTTCCACTTCTTCCAGGAAGGAGTAGAAATCCATGCTAGACATTGGTATTGCGATGTCGTTAGTCCAGCCATGGTACTGGTAGTGGGTCACACGGCGCTCTTCCTGTAGAGATGGTGCAGAAAATGTTGGTTATTTCTGCATATGTTTACTCAAATAAACGACGAAGTACAAATTGTTCTTCCACAATGAATAATTCTCCAGCAATTAATTCCACAATAAGCCATTTTTATAGGAAGGAGTAGAAATCCATGCTATAGATATTGGTCCTGCGATGTCGTTAGGCCAGCCATGGCACTGGAAGTGGGTCCCACATCGTTCTTCCTGTAGAGATGATGCATACAAGTAATGTGGATATTTCTGCACAGTTGTACGATTATAATTAATGACTAATACAAATAGTTCGTCCTTGCATAATTATCCAAGAATTAATGAATCTACAATAAACCATTTCTAAAGGAAGGTGTAGAAATCCTTGCTAGACCTCGGTACTTCGATGCCGTTAGGCCAGCCATGGTACAGGGAATGGGTCACACGGTGCTCCTCCTGCGGAGATGGTGCACAAAATGTGGTTATTTCTGTTTAATTGTACTGTAAACAAAAATGAAGGCCCAATATAAACTGTTCGTCAACTATCATTCATAATTTTATAGAAAAGGAACACGGTTTAACTAGAGAGAGAGAAGTGAAACTTAATGTCAGGATCTTATCACCTACTTTCTATTGATATTTCAAAAGCGTTCTTGGAAACCCTTTCAATAAATCATAAATATGTACATAATAATTAGGGGTTCTATTGGACAATCCCACATCAATATTCTGTTACCATGAACCAAACGATATGGTACCTGCGAAATATGACAGCTCCAATTGATTCGGGTGAATTTGACAAGGTTTAATTGATCAATCAAAACAAATATGTTAATTTGAAGTTTACCCTTTTCTCGGCCGAAAAGACCCTGAGCATACGTTTCGTGATGGAGTCGCTAGGTTTCTCGCACGATATGAGTTCAATTGTGAAAGTACCAATGGTCATCTGATCACGATCCGGCCAATATTGACCACACGACTGCAAACGAGTTGAAAAAAAAGAAGAAAACAAATATTATAATAAAATGTAGTTAGGCTATAGAACGGATCATCTAGAGGGCACGACAATAAATTGACACACCATTTTGTGGAAAATATGACAGCAAAACAAATGGTGAGAGTACAAACGGACATCTGATTACGATCTGGCCAGTACTGGCCACACGACTGCATACACACGATTCAAATACAAACATATCACAGTGTTAAGAGGAAAGTTGAGTTTTGGTGTAAAAAGGGTGCTGCACGAAAAAATACTTTTGCGAGGTAATGAAAAACTGAGTGTAAAATTTGAATGAGCATACAATCAATTTTTATTTGATCAAAATCGGTTCAGAGACTGCGGAAATATCCATAAATATAAACATTTGTAATTATTGTGGGGGCCCACAATAATTCAATAATTTTGAACCAGCCGTTGCAAAAAAAAAGAAAACAATGCTTACACTTTTCAAACATTTACAAATTATGTTATTAAATAGTTGATGATCTCTCTATCTAATCCCTTTTTTAAACGAAATATCACAAGCACATATTTGTATTAAACATGGTTAAAACAGATGAGCTTTGAGAAAACACCCTCTTGAGTTTTAACGACTCTTTTTTTTAATGCTTACAACATGCTTTTCACTAGTCGTTTGTAGCGTTTTATACATTTCGAGCATGGTGGAGTTATAACTATTAGTTTGAAATGTATTGGTGCAGGTTTTGGTTACTAAAACTGTTCTATCTATACCGAAACTCAACTTTCCATTTAACATTTTATATATTTAAGAATAAATCATTATTATCAAAATTATCATTATCATTATCGTTTTTATTCGTATAAGTATAGTAGCAGTATAGCTAGTAGTACAGTAGTATAAGTAGTAGTAGTAGTAGTAGTAGTAGTAGTAGTAGTAGTAGTAGTAGTATCATTGTTATTATTATTAGTAGTAGTTTATAGAAGTAGTAGTAGTAGTAGTAGTAGTAGTAGTAGTAATATAAATGTTAATATTATATGACCTATAAAGATACTGGTGTGCGATTGGTCAAAATGCTGTCACGTGACCATCGCTACAAGGATGAGAAGCGTTATATTGACCGATCAGTCAATATAACGCCGTTATATTGACCGGTGACGTAATTTACGTCACAATGGGTGTGTGAAGATGAACAATGTGCGCGTATTAGCATCCTGGCACGCGCAGCGTTGTTAAGCTTTCTACGGAGATTGCGCGATCCGAAAGTAAATTTGAAAGGAAGGTCGAATAAAGAAGCATTTTGCGCAGCATTTCGATAACAACACACTGTTCTACTGGAAGGATTTCGATTTAATGTAATGATTTTCCCTTGTCCATAATTTTATTTCAACACCAAATTTATATTTATCTTGATTTGTATCTATATAGGTCATCATAATATAACAGATATTGACTTTTTCCTTCGGGAACCATATAACATTTCATTTCCCCTGGGGAGTTATATTTTTGTCTCGGAATACTATATTTTTCCTCAGCGCTACGCGCTTCGGAAAAATATAATGTCCCTCGACACAAATATAACTTCCCTCGAGGATCTCAAATGTTATATTGCCCCTCAAGGCAGTCAATATCTGTATACTATTCATTATTATTATTGTTATTACTATTATTTAAATCAGCCATTTTTTAAAAACCATTACATCTGTTTAATTACCAAATAATACAAAATGTATACAATCAGAGAAAATAGACATATATTATTTTTTAAAGAGGAAATAAGCTGCATCATCTAGATATGATAGCACAATAAATCATTCCAATATTTCAGCAAAATGTGACAATCAAACATATGAATTGTCGAACCAATAATACCTTTCGGGGGATAAAAACAATACATTATAATGTCGCTGGTGAAATTGTTGTTTTAGAAATGTTTTGGTCTATTCCAACTTACATCGTCCATCACATTTAGATGTACCACTGTATTGCACTCGTACTGTTACCAGCCGCCAGAAGTCGCCCACGGTTGTATGGAGCGGACATTGTGTGCACATATGAGCGTTCTTCCGACCCTCGAACTATTATACAAGAATAGAAAGGATATTGATAAGAGAATAATCATACGGGCTTTCATCGCGAACTACCTTATAACGCGCTATATACTTGAAACTTTTAAATGAAATAAAGATAACGAGCAAGAATTTTAATTGTGTTCATCCCTTTAATGACTTACGGTATTAATACAAATATGAAAACGTGGTCTTTCAAAATTAAAGCATAACGAACAACAAATTTAAACCGACGCTCATGAAAAAGGAGAAACGAGTAATGCTCTGAGAAAGCAAGATCAAAACGGAATAAATATTGAACATGCAATCAAACAACCGTGTGTAGTTAAAACATAATTTCAAATTAAATCAAATTGTTCATTTAATCAGTAAGAAAAATAACTATGTTTTGATGTATTATATGTCTTTAAGACATAAAAAGTACACATCGCGATACAAGTCAAACAATATTACATTTCACTTTTCTGTTGTGGTTGTCAATAATGAAAGGGAATATAACATCTACATGAGTGGCTTAAGTCAAGGTCAGACAATGCATTTACGTACCACTGTATATCTAAACCCGTCCCTAGTAAACAGTATACAAAATGTTTATTGCATTTGAATAAAACCATTTCAAATCGAAATTAGAGACTTACATCAAAGAAGGAAGCATTGATGTAATCGTTGTCTCCTGGGGAATCCACCTCCGTCATCAGCAGAGGTCTGGATCTATCCACTGTGGAAATATGCAAATGAGTGTTAACCACTTAAAGTTACTGCGTCGTCATATTAAAAAAAATGCTCACAGGGCGGCGCCATGTTTGCAGAAACGGGCGGAATCGTGCGTGAGCCCGACACTCGCGCAACTCTTTAGCGTGTGTAAGCTACAGAGCGCGTGACGTGTTAACAAAATGGCGCCATCCTGTGGGTTCTTTTGAAAGCACGATTATACAGTATCTTTAAAGATAGCAATCTTCAAGATCAGTAAAATAATCCATAAATCATGAAAATGCTACATACATCAAGTTGGTGAAACTAGTTCACAGTAATAAAGGATTCAAATGATGCAGGAAAATAACTATCGCTTGGTAGTCTAATTCAACACTGTCTCTTTTAAAAAATAAAAGTTACCAAAGTTACCAGTTACAACGCAAATCTGATTGAATCACTTTGATTCTGCATACTCAAAATAAATTTTAGAGTTGGTTTGTGAACAATAAGTACAAAAACGAACTACAATAAAGGGCCTGCAGTTGCTAGACTTATTAAACGATCTCTTCGACCGTTCAGTATTTGAGCTCTAAATTAATCATAATAGCACTAAAAGATATTTTTCAAAGTTTATCTTCTCAGACTTGCCCCTCAATTCTAGTCTCTTTCATATATAAATACAACAAATTCGCAACTTGTTTATGTTTGGCATACAAAAGGAGTACAATATCTTTCATTTATCCCCGATTCAGGTACAGCGAAAAGAAGCTTTAATACAAGATCAAGTACGTACAAAATTCACTCCGCACTTATCTATGGTATGCAAAAGAACAAAGCAATATGACTGGCTCTTTGATTATGACTAGATTCGACCATGACACTCAAAGGATTAGAATATAAAGCAATCTACCCCCGTTTCATCTACTTACGTGGAACCTTATCCGGGAATCTGTTCTTCTTCTTGTTCTCCCTGCGAAACCCAATCTGATCTGACGTGATCGATTCCGTGGGCACTAGTGATTCCAATAGCTGAAATACAAATATTATGATAACATACTAGTACTGATACTTCTGCTACTATAATACGGTAATATTGATATGATAATAATAATAATAAGAATAATAGAAGTACTACTGCTACTAACAACAATAATATTGATTATAATAATAATTGATTATCATGATAAATTTAAAAGCCACTTTCGTCTATTTTCACGAATGTGTAGCAGTCGAAATATAACTTTGTATACACATCTTGAAAAATTATCAATGTTCGCGGTATATTGTAATCCTTTATTATAAATAAGTCGGTCAAACACCTTTTTTAACATTCCTTTTTTTAGTTACTAGAGCAGTTTTTATGTGTTCCTCATCAAACATTATTAAAAACACTATGTTTCGTTAATTAGTTTGATTGTTACAGACAATTGGAAGTTTTGTCCAAATCGACTAATAATGTGCAACGTTAATAACGGTGCGTTGATCCTATACTCTCACTATGAGAAGCATGATTTGTTTGTTTCAATTAATGTCTCTTTTGTGATTTAACACTTTATTTCGAAAATATATTAGGGATAATGTCAACTTTGTAGGAAGCTACATCAATGTAAGTGGGTATATGGCAGGTTGCTGGTTAAAATAATCTTCAATTAATAACTTCAATATCGTAAACTACTTTTGGTATACAACTAAAAATGAAATTCAATTAAATTAAATTAAGCAAAATTGTAACGTCATTGTTTTTACCTCATATTGCTTCACTATCTGAGTTTTGCCCGTTGAGGGGTCAACTTTTCGCCATTTCTGAAGTGTCCCTGCAAAGTTGACCAGAGGCAATTCCACACGGCTGCACGCGGTCCACACCAACAGCGTCTCGTAGATGAACTCGTATTGTTGCTGAAAGAAGTATTACAATTATTCTGATGAAAATAGAAATTGTAAGCATTTTTATACAGCGGTCTATCACTGTTCAAGTCTCAACACGCTAGTAGCATTATTACATTGGCTTTATCCGAGCTGCCATGATGGGGCGCTCAAGCATTTCAAGGAATAATTTCCTGCCAAGTTAGCAGTAAATGTGGGCTGATTGCATTGCCGAAATGCGCCGCGGTCGGGAAAAGAACCAAAGGCCTCCGTATCGAAAGACTTCTAATTCGTCAACACAAGACACGTGTCTACATTTTGAACATGCAATCTAGTTGTATACCTGAACTTGCACCATGAACGTCCGTCGTTTCATCATGTCGTTGACGAAGTTGAAGATATCGACTCTCTTCTCCGTCCTAATCATGTCTATCATTGAATCTAGGGCGATGAAGGTCCCCGTACGACCAGCACCAGCACTGTAGAGACAAGGTAAAACAGTAACACATGGGTTGGTTGGTTGGTTGGTTGGTTGGTTGGTTGGTTGGTTGGTTGATTGTTCGACTGATTAATTGACTGTTTGATTGATTATTCGATGGATGGATTGATGTACTGATTAATTGATGGATTGATTGATTTATTGATTGATTGATTGATTGATTGACTGACTGACTGACTGACTGATTGATTGATTGATTGATTGATTGATTGATTGATTGATTGATTGATTGATTGATTGTTCGACTGATTAATTGACTGTTTGATTGATTGATTGATTAATTCATTCATGTTTCTTTTACCTGCAATGCACAATGATCGGGCCGGCTCCAGCCGGATTCGCCTTCTTCACAATATCTCGGAAGTCTATCAGCTGTTGAGTGGAACAAGGAACTGACTTATCGGGCCAGATCGTATAGTGGTACTGCGATATCTTCAGGGTTGAATCTGGGTAATTCTGTGTATATAATTATAGAGAAATACCAAAATTAATTATAAGCAACGATAAAAGTAATAATAATATACTCGATTTATATAGCGCCTAATATTGATTGATAATCATCTCTAAGCGCTTTACAATGATAATATTACCCCCGGTCATAGGATAACCATGTCAACTACTTCCTATCAACAGGCAATTTACTTGTTGCAAGTTAAGTTATTGTTGTTCGTCATGTTCATCAGTTGTGTGAGACTATCTTTCATATCCGGGATGATTGAATAGCCATTATAATACCTTTGTAGCGATATGCTTTTGGTTTGTCATGTGTGAATCGTTTGGAAAACGTATAGATATCATTTTGAAATAGAGGAAAAGTGCAAGCTGTTTTGTATTTTTAAAATATGTAAGTTACTGTGTTAACATTTCCTTCAAAGATTTGTTGTTTCCCTTACAGAACACATAACAATGAAATGAAATTTCAATTTTACTCTGCAGTTTGATTATATTATATTAAATACTAAGGATAGGCCATATATATATATATAGGTAGAATGATTGACTTTTGAATTTACCGCATACAACAAAACAAAAATATACATTTGTGAAGTGGGTCAAGTGAAGTCCTTATATTTAATTACGCATAATCGGGGGGGGGGGGGGGGGGGGTGGTAAACAGAATCTGGGACATTGTTGTGAAATGCTTACGTTGCGCACTTCAAAATGTCGCAGTGTAAAGCTTCTTTGTACTTCTTCATTCCTTCTGCATATCACTGTTAGGTTTCCGTACTGGGCAGTCGTCATCGGTTTAGGCCAGTATTCGAGACATTTTACCTGAAATTGCAAAGTTAATGAGATCCCATGACACATTTATTTTCATGGAAATGAATCTGTAATTTGTATTTCTCAAGGAGAAACATTTTAAACTTGTTATCACATTACAGATATTTCAGAAAGGTAAATTCACGTCGCAATGCTGACGAAGGCTATATGTACAGATGTAGATGCACGGCCGAACACTTTCGGAGTTAGTTATTTGTATTGTGATTAAAATATTTTAATATTGCTTTATATTAAAGGGATAGTTGGGTTTTGGTATAGAGGGCGCTACACAAAATATCTTTTTTGTGAGATAATGAAAAGCTGATTATAAAGTTCGAAAGAGCATACAATTTCAATGACAGAATAAACTCAATGTGATCAAAATCAGTTCAGATTCAGAAATGGCTGAAATATCCATAAACATAACCAATTGTAATAATTGTGGGGCCCAACTAATATTCGATAATTTTGAACCAGCCGTTAACATTTAAAAAAAATGCTTCGTCTTTTCAGAAATTTACAAAATAGGGTTTTAAATAATTGTTGATTACCTCTCTATCTTATCACTATTTCAACAAAACATTAAATGCACAATATTTTATTTAAAATGGTTGAAACTGATGAGTGTTTGGAGAGCGCCCTCTCGAGTTTTAACGGCTTAACAAAAATGATAACAGGCTTTTTTCTTAGTCATTTGTAATTTTGTATTCCTTTCGAGCATTTATAACTATTAGTTTGTAATGTAATGGAACAGGTTTCGGTTACTAAAATTCAGTTTGACCAAAACTGTACTCTCTTTACCGAAACTCAACTATCCCTTTAAATGCATAGAACATGTGTCGTCACTTTAGGTCAATAACCAAGAATCAAAACATTTTAATTTTGTATTGAAAATCAAGGATATTGAATAAAGTACCGAGAGAAAATATATCTGCCTGAATCATAATTGATGGAACTAATCTATAGGTAGACAGAAGTTTGAAAAATAGGGTATAGTAAACAAATATACCATGCACTGAGAGCCTCTAGTTGAAATTATGGATTCCGAGGTGACAGGAAAAGCACTATGTTCTGAGGGTCGTAGACCCGAAGAACATAGTGCCTTTACTGTCACCGAGGAATCCATAATTTCACTAGTGGCTCGAAATAGTGCATGATATATTTGTTTTATATCCTTCGCATAATCATACTCATCGCAAAAATAAATGATTTCAATTAAATTAAAGAAAAATATAAAGAAAAACAAAACATTGATCATGGAACCATCACTGGACTGACTATGTTCTGTTTGTGACACTGACCCCCTTTGCGCAATAGTCCTAGCGCAGAGCGCGTATTGCGCTATCTTTCCATTCATGGTTACGCGCCTTAACAACTAATGCGCACCCAAATGCAAAACGCGCGCATCAAAGTGAATAATTATCCTGCTTTACATACTACACACGTGTAATTGTATGGAGAAAATAGCAATTCGTACATTACACATACAGCTAGTGCAGTGCACACCGCGGCCGATTGTTAAATGATGAATTAGTGTCACGACCACAGAAGGACAACGATGCACAATGTGCACCATTGTCGGAATTTTTAAATTCGAATACCGCTACGTTATACATGAAATGCATCTCTAGAATATTCTTTGGAACTTATTGATATTCGCGGGTGAAAATATGCTATATTTCTTTTTAAATAACTCTTTGAGAAATCTCGTCGAGCATCTTTCGCATGCTAAAACAAGACCTCTGCTCGCAGGGAAGTTTTATAACACGCATCTCTATGGGCTCAATATGATCACCCGGCATCTATGACGTCATTCATGGAATAGCATTTACTATTCCATGAATGACGTCACGCATAGCACATTTTTCTCCATGGGCATTACTATGTTTGGTCACATGACGCTATGTAGACCAATCACTGAACAGGATTTCATTCATGTAGGATATAATATGCATTAGGCTCATTACGTGATCGTTAATTACGTTAAATCGTTAAATAACAAATACATTTCTAAGCTATAACACTCAAAATATAAACGTTATCCCCTTTCTGCAAAACAAAAAATAGCGATTTAATAATGTAAGCGCTTTGTGAGATACAGTCGATTTATAATGGCATATCTGCGCACAAAATGTGTAGGCACGTTTGACAACTAAATGACCATAAAATACATCATTAAGTCGCTCGATATTAAACAAACCTTCTTCTCCTCCACAAGGTTGGTCAGCATGACGATTACTGCCGTCTTCTGTTCGTAGACCATCTGCCAGAAGTCGTCCAGAGATGCTTTGTTAGGACCTTTAATACCAAATCAACCAATTTTAAGAAATTAATAAACAGTGCTGAACATTTTGTTCAAACTCCGTTAATTAAGCGTGCATTAGCGAACATAGAACATGGTATTATAATGATGGAAATTACGAAAGTCATACTACTAATAATAACAATGATAGTATATTAAATAATAATAATAATAATGTTTTGTTGAAATAGTAATTAGATAGAGAGACAATCAACAACTATTTCAAAACCTCTTTTTTCAATTTTTGAAAAGAGGAAGCATAATATTTAAAATTTTTTAACGGCTAGTTCAAAATTATCGAATAATTGTGGGGCCCCACAAATATTACAAATGGTTATATTTATGGATATTTCAGCCATTTCCGAACCGATTTTGATCACATAAAGTTTTATTTAATGTCATTACAAAAGTTGTATGCTCTTTCGAATTTGGCACTCATTTTTTCATTATCTCACAATTTTTTTTTGTGTAGCGCCCTCTATACCAAAACTCAACTTTTCCTTTAAAACTTACAACGTAAAAGAACAATCATATACGGAATTATGTACATACCTTGAGTTGCGATGTAAGCGTTTCTTTTGTTGTATCCCTGCAAGAAACAACATAATTTAATGCAGATTTAAGATTCAAATATTGTCATCTCTTTCCAAGTAAACACCATTTGTTTTCAGACTCTTTAATAAACACCTTTCAAAATATATTCATGCTTATATAGAAATTCAAATGCATGCAGTGTATACTTTAATATAAATATTTTATAACTAATTCAATATCATAATACAAATATGTCAATGAATTTGAAAGTTATTGCAAACCGAAAAGCAATATCATAATGTATGTCTATAAATCTAATAATTGTCAAACTGGACCCCATGGAAAACCGAGTGGGTCATGTTGACACACCTGAAAATGTGCCATCCGGCCGTTGTTTTAAATTTGAACTTGTATATATCAGTTGTATTTGTATTATAACGGAGAAAAACAATCAATCAATCGATCAAACAGTAGGTGAACATTACACGGCAACCATTATTAGTTTTGTCTGATATAATTTAAAATAAACGCAACAAATACAACAAAAAAAACGTTCGGTTTGGAGGAGCGTTATATTCAACGCTTTTATACAAAAATTATTGTAAACATAGTGTACACATACAGGTTGAACAGTTCTCTTCCAATCGAGTTACCAATTACCTTTACAGATGGTTACTGTCCCCCTTTTCGTGCATCTTCGCTTTCAGTAAAACATTTTCAAGCACCACCGGAATACTATGTGCACCCATGCAACTTTAGAGTTCACAGCAAAGGGGATTTATACAATTTTGCAGGAAAAAAATTTCTTCTAAAAGCTAGGTATCATCTGATAGAGATTGCTTGTGCTTAGCCAGAATAAATTCCATGTTGGATTTCGAATATCATATACAAACACAAAGTACCATGTATGGTCTGTAGTTGCGAGACTAATTTAATGATATTACCGACCGATATCACGGTCTAAATGTCTATACAATTACACGAAATTGTATTGTCATATCCGTAACTTGCCAGGAAAGTTTTTTGAAATGAAACTCCCTTTCGTATTCGACAATTTACTCGCAACGGTTGAATTGTGTCTCGCAAAAGGAGAAAATGCCTTTAAAGACAAGGTGAAATAATTTAAGTTTACTTACGTCGATAAATGTGGCATTGATGTAATCACTCCCTGCTTCGTCGCCATGTTTCAGTTTTACTCGATATTCGTCAGCTATTAATAATGGAGTCAAACGGAAATAAATTTTTAAATATTGAAGAGTTTTCGTTCTAAAATAAAATAAAATCAGTTTTGCAGTTTTTGAAGACCAGCATTTTCTAACATAATATAATAATATAAACACAAAATAATTTCAAAGGGTGCTTCGCTCATTGCATTTCACGGTGTATTTTTTAATGATATGATTAGAAGTATCACATATTTTCTTATAATTTGTATTGCTTTTGTTTTCAAAACCTCAAATCGATAATAGCTAAAAATGTGCTAAAACCTTAGATACTGCACTTTTCTTCAATTGCACCAAAACCCATCAAAATGTTATCATAAAAGAATATAGGCAAATTGTATGCATTATCGTTTATAAAAATAAATTGCACTTTAATTAACAACTGCATACAATCAATGCAAATTCATGAGAGCCAGCATTTTCCTCCTCAATATGTGAACACTTATTTAATCATTATAACCCTTGAAAAGAACTATGTCCGCATTCAACTGTTTTGTATAGTGAGTTGCTACCTATAATCTTACTATCGATTACAATTTAAAACAAATATATGCTGTCCGTATTTTCGTTTGTAATGCGATAAGAAAAATAAATGTTTTAACAATTTTGAATCATTAATGATGTAAAATAATACACAGTTCCAAAGCCTCTAAATTCGTAAAATATAATATCATTATCATCTACACTTACAAGTGATGACATTCTTGTATCGGTTCTTGGTTTTATTTTGGGGCAAGCATCCGACACATCCCTCGTCCAGATCGTTGTACAGGCTCTGAACGTGTCGTGGGAAGGACATCAAAATGAAGCAAATACATTGTCATACATTACAGTTATTTATTCTCCTTCAAAGGCAATGGAACCAGGGAGAACAGTTTTTTTCACCGTAAGAGACATCATAAATATGAGGAATGATCTCTGAGATTTTGAGCGCAATCGTTCAAGAAATGGGAAAATATGGCTCTTTGAACACGGGATCGAAAATACCATTGGTCCAGATTCTGAAAAGTTTGTAAACCACTCATCGTTCTGTAAAAACAATTTCCAATTTATTGTTGTACTTATTATGATAATGATACTAATGAAAATAATTATAATAGTGCATTCTTATACCGCTTAATAGAATCACATCGTTTCTTTTCTACAAAGAAAACTCAGTCATAGCTCAAACATAAACTCTCTCCACAACTTCATTCGCAAAGCGCTTAGAGGCTGGCTTGCAGTAGGCGCCATACAAATATGTGATATAATTATAATTTCATTATTATGTTTCAAAGCGTTGTAGCATAATTAATACCCTTGGTCATCAGTTACAGTTCAGACCCGCGCAATCATCTCGAGCCCCATCTCAACTCCCTGGGGAGCATACAAGACTTACTGATTTACCTCATACTCCTTGTCAAATCCGTCGGACAGTCTCTTTGTTTTGATGTACACCGCGAGGTCGTCAACGTGAATCAGCGCATGATCAATACGATGGAGCTCCTCATAAGTATTTACTGAAAATAGACATTGTCAAATAAACAAAGCCGGGTTGAGTAAAGACAAGTAGACTGCGGTGGGGCTTGAACCTTGGACCGCCGGATGCAGTGGCGTAGCACCTGGCATCCTGGGATCATGGGGGACGTGCCCCAAACAGTTAATACAACACTAAACAATAAAAGGGAACGTCCTGTACAATATAAAGAAAAGATAAAAGTGTGTGACGATGATGATGATAATGTTGTTGATGATGATGATGCTGATGATAATGTTGTTAATGATGATGATGATGATGATAATGTTGTTGATGATGATGATGAGTATATTGTTGTTGATGATGATGATGATAATGCCGGTGCTTATCCTCAAGTAAGGAGAGCACCACTGACATAGATATGAATAAGGCTGGCAATGGCAAGATCAACAGTACAGAACATGTCTCGCATCTGGAAGAATCGAGGTCTTTCTCTCATGAGGTATGAAGGTAATTCGACTTACACATGTGGACCTTCGTTCTCTATTGCTACCTATGGATGTGAGTCTTAGGCCATGAAAAGGAAATGACAGGAAAAGAGTTGACACGTTTGAGATGTGGTGCTACAAAAGGCTGTTACAAGTGTCGGGGAAAGAAACCAAAATAGTTTTGATTCTTGACAAGATCGACACAGACTTGACCATAAGAAGGGGAATTATGGAAAGAAAACTTAATGGGGAAGGAAAGACTGGAATTTTCGCTCGCTGTTACTGATAAGCAGCATTCCTGGTTTCACACCAGTGAGTGCAATCATGATTGGAGTCATGTTTACAATCACGGTGATTCTGTTGCCTTGCTTTCACACGACGAAAAAGACTTCGCGCAAACTGTGATTACAATCACAGATTCTGGAGACGTACTTGTCAATAAAACAAGGAAAGCACTAGCAGGGGCCGCAGAAAGGATTTGAAAGTGGAGGGCTGACCACAAAAATGGATCGCACACGGGTTGGGTGGGAGGAGGGGGGGGGGGGGGGCAATTGGGGAGTTGAACACCACCCCCTTCCACCCCAACCCATCTGACATCACAATGAGTATCATTTATTAAATAATTGTTATTTTATGCTTATGTAATTTGTTTTAAAGCCAAAAAAAGTGGGGGGGGGGGGGGGGGGGGCTGCAGCCCTCCCTGGCTGGACTGGTTCAGGCTCAGGGGGTAGGACAGTATGACCCTTTCCCTTCTTGCGTCTGGTGACCTTGGGTGGCATCTCTCAAAGGCTCCAAAAATTACTAGCAAAAGCAAGTTGACAGTAAAGATGTGCTCTATTCGAGTGTAGATCGCTGAATGAGGCGCATTCAATCTTGTCCGGTATATATGTGGGCGTGAGAACTCGTAACAGATCGTGAACGTCCGTGAAAAGGCGTGACTTCTCGTATATACTCGCATTTACAGGCATCTACTCGTATCAACTCGTATCTGATCGTGAGTCATTCGTGTCAGGTCGTGAGCAATGGTACCCGACAGAGCGTCACAGATCGTGGGGGATCGCAGCATATCTAAACAGAGCGTGGTTTTTGTCTTGTCCAAGGTTGATCCCGATCACCAAGATTTGGAAGCACGATCCGATGCGATGATGACGATTGATAATTAATCGTGTTGATCGTATACATTTTTTTGAACCGTTCAAAAGTTTCCTACGATCAACACGATTGCCACAACTGACCTTACGATCTGATAATATCTGATACGATCACCACGATTACTCCACGATCAGCTACGAATGGCCAATCGTGGCGTTCGTAACGGATCGCACGACAGTGGGAACGCCGCACAACAGCATGTTGGAAAACAAATACCGGGGTCTACTGAACGGGGTCTACTAGAGAACGTCCACCAATATCTTGGACTGCCGATAGGAATGAAGGATGCAGTACATATGGCAGAAGTTGTATGACATGCTCTCATGAAGACCACAGCAGCGTTCCGCACCTGAAGATGATGATTATGATGATGATGATCATAATCATGACGATGATGGTGTTGATGATGATCTAAAACATTTGGATGACAACATTTATCTGTTTCGGATATTCGAACGCACACTATCAATGCTCAATTGCTAGGTCTAAAATCATAAATTCATAAGATCTTACATGGGTATTCGTTATTGAATTTCACGTGTAATTTATTCAGAATCGTTCGTACCTTCATTTGTAATTTCAAGACCAATGTAGATGTGATCGTCTTCATTTGTAATTTCAAGACCAATGTAGATGTCATCGTCTTCATTCGTAGGCTGTGGATAACGTCTGTGTGTAATGCAATACATATTTTTTTAAAAAAGTATTGTATAAAGGAAGTACTAATTCATGTTGTTTCTATGTTTTCTCTTAATCAATATTTGTAATAACATGTAAGGAAATTATACAAACACTCTCTTACCAGCTTACAGTTAGTAAGGAAATATAGATTTTAAAGAAACCCCCTTCATATCTTTGAGGACTGAATGAAAGGAATACAAATAGATGACTATGATATAAACCTAACACGAAACAACTGCTCATAATTCATAACCAAGAATCGTTTTAAGATTTCGTCTCGCAAAAGTATTTATATAGTAGTTAGGAAACACAATGTGCACAAATAAGTGGTAACCATTACGTTATGGTTGAGTAGGCACAAATTAAAGAGAAAATGATAATTGTCATATTTCGCACAAGTAATATAATTTTTCAAATTGCACTGTTTTACAATTGCAATTAATGCATTTAACCACATGTGCCATAAACAAAAATACAAATTGATGGAATTTCAACCAGCATTAATGTTTCACAAATTACACCTTTGCAAATGAAGTAACGGGGATGTGCACATGTTTAATACCTTCTTCTAGCGTAGAAAACAAATCCCAGAGCGATGGTGATAATGAGAAGAAGAGGGATACTGACTCCAAGAACAATAACCAGGGCTGTAGAATAGACTGTATGAATTAAAAGGAATGAAGATGTTTGAAAAAATATTTAAATTGGAACTATTATGGAAAGCCATTAGTAATTCCCTTAACATGCATGTAACGAATGCATTATTGGAATACAATTGTGTTCAAAAATATTTTCTTTTAACGAGGAGAGTCTAGATGTAAGATTTCTAGATATGTTAGGATTTTAACTAAGTTGTACTTTTGGCTTCGAATATGTGTTATTTCATAGCTACAAATAGCTCACCATAAATTTCAGTCTAACCTTTAAGTGATCTATTAACCATGTTAACTATGTCAAATGCAACCAAAATTACTTTGTACTTTCTCATTTCCCTTGTATCTTGTTGTTTGGCTTATTGTATCTGAATAATAAAATGGGTTAGGGTTAGGTTATTTCAAATGTCTCGCTATGAACCGCTGACTGAACAGTGTTTCAGGGACGGTCATAATCGATCGGCAGGATGTGATATTATGATCTGACATCGATTTTCAATTAATTTTCATTACACTCGGAAAACATTGTTCTTCTTCTATGAAACTATATCACATAAACAATGATATTGGTATATGCATGAACTCTCAAATTCTATTTTCGGTAAAATCTGTTGAAGTTAAAGGGAACCACCACCCAAAAATAATATTCTTATAAATGAAAGGTTATATCTTGAGTATTCCATTCCATCAACAAGTTCACAAAAATATATTTCCAGAAAAATATATATAATTGGAAAACGCATTACCATTCTAAAGCATGCGTTCATGGGTCTACATGTACGAGACTACTTTGTCTAGAGCGAACGAATCGCCCGGGATTCTATTGTCTCTAAACGTACGCGTGAATAGCATTGGCGCACTCGCAAATGTTTGGCCCGTACAGAACCAGGAAATAGCAGTGGTTCCGTAAGTGGTGGAAATTAATTGCTTTGTTTATGAATTACACAACCCTTTGCAAAATGTTGGGTATCTATTTGATATCACAAAACGGTACCAAAACATATAATTATGTGCTGTTCTGTGACTGGTGGTCCCCTTTAATGTATCACTTTAGTTCAAACTATGGAGAAATGTTGCTTATCATTTCGGGAGACCTAGGTTCTTTCGGTACTACAGAGACACAATGGAAAGAAAATGTTTATTAATGATAATTATAATAGTTATAATATTATTATTAGTCGTAATATATATAATGGTGATATTAATAATAATAATAATAATACTAATAATAATGATGATGATGATGATGATGATGATAATAATAATAATGATAATAATAATGATCATAATAATAATAATAATAATAATAATAATCATAACAATAATATGTTTATAACATTGATAATATTAGTAATAATCACACTTTTAATGGTGACTATTATGTTGCGTCTGTAAACGCTCGCGGCGCATCATTATTATAACCCCGTCAACAGATACACTCTACCGTGCGTCCCCAAAAAAACTATACACTTTTGAAATGGCTACCGAATAAAAAATATTTGATTCTGGGGGAAAAGTTTTATATGTATGGGAAGCTCATAAACTCAACTTTCATATGAAACCAAAAAGTCAGAAAATGATTCATGCTTGGGTGAGCACTGCTCACTTTTGTAAAGGGTATGAAAATTAGGTTGCGCAGGAATTAGCCTTCCAATTTGTGAGAGGTAAATCCTTTGAAAACTATACACTTTTAAAATGGCTGCCGAATAAAAAATATATGATTCTGGGGGAAAAGGTTTACATGTATGGATAGCTTATGGACTCAACTTTCATATGACACCAAGAGATCCGAAAATAATTCATGCTTGGGTGAGCACTGCTCACTTTTGTAAAGGGTATGACAATTAGGTTGCGCAGGAATTAGCCTTCCAATGTGTGAGAGGTAAGTCCTTTGGAGCTTACAAAATTGAGGGTGATATGATAAATTCATGATCAATTGCGATCAGTTTGGGTTTGCTGAGTGAATTTTATGCTTTATTAAACCAAACTTTTATGCATGAGTGAACAGGAATTGCATTTTGTTATTGTAGCATTGTAACTTTCCCTGGTAGTCTCAGTGGTGTGTTCATGGGAGTCAGGATGGGGTGATGGTACATGTACATGTACCGATTGACTGATACATTGTTGATTAAGTGATTGATAGCTGAATGTTGATTGTCTAATTCACGGTATTGATTGATTGACTGATAGATTGTGATTGATTTTAGGTGTCAATGGATAATAGCAACCAGTCCAATTTGGGAAATGTAGGTAGAATTCGGGATCAGGGAAGGTGGTCTGGATATTTTGGAGTGGAGACTAACGGATATGAATTGTCGAGATGCACAAGCACACCCAGGAAGAGAGAGAGAGAAAGAGAGATGGGGGGGGGGGGGGGGGAGGGGCATACATGTCCTCTTGACCCTTATCCCATCTACCCAACAAAGTCCTACCCTACATTTCACCTCCCCTGCACCATGTACCATCACCCCGTCCTGACTCCCATGAACACACCACTGAGTCTACCAGGGAAAGTTACAATGCTACAATAATAAATGCAATTCCTGTTCACTCATGCATAAAATGATAATCCCATAAACCACAAATTTCACTCAGCAAACCCAAACTCATCACAATTGATCATAAATTGGTCATATCATCCTCAATTCCGTAAGCTCCAAAGGATTTACCTCTCACAAATTGGAAGGCCAATTCCTGCGCAACCTAATTTTCATACCCTTTACAAAAGTGAGCAGTGCTCACCCAAGCATGAATTATTTCCGGACTTTTTGGTGTCATATGAAAGTTGAGTTCATGAGCTTTCCATACATATAAAACTTTTCCCCCAGAATCATATATTTTTTATTCGGCAGCCATTTCAAAAGTGTATAGTTTTTGGGGGGACGCAAGGTATAATGAAGACAGCCTACACAGTGCACATTTTCCATGTTTCATCATTTTTGGTACCCATTTATTCACCTAAACAAAAATTAATTTGAAATTATATATTAAGTGAATTTTGGCGATCCGTCTTCCACCAGCAATCACAGAATTGTTTGTCTAAAAAAACACACTTTTATCCACACTCTTTAATAATAATAACTGCGAACAAACAGTCGCTAGACTTATTCTGCCGTCATATTCTGATAATCACTTGGTAATGCTTACATGGAATTTGCAATGATTATTTGTAAATTTTAACTTTTCAATTCGCCACTATATTTTCATGATCATTCAAAAAAAATACAAACGAGTTATTTATCATGTTTCTTAGCAAATTTAAGCTCTACACGTTGACACTTTATTCTGATGATCATTTGTTAATACTAACGAGATATTGACAGATTGTTTTAAATATATGTTTTTAACATAGTGGACAATTGTACAGTTAAAATTTTGCTAAATAAGCACATTTAACATTTACAATTTGCCACTATAATCATGATGATCATTTGTTTATACAAACGAAATATTGACAATGTTTTAGCAAATTTAAAATTTACACTTTGTCACTATATCCTGATTATCACTTGGTAATACGATCATAACATTGGCAATGATTTTAAGTTAATTTAAACTCTACACGTTGTCACTTTATCATGATGATAATTTGTTAATACTAAAGAGATATTGACAATGTTTTTTAGCAGATTTAAACTCTACACTCTGCCACCATATCTTGGTTGTCACTTGGTGATACTTACATGGTATTGGCAATGTTTGCACCTCCACCTCTTGTTCCTCCCCCTGCCCTCCATTGCTTGTAGCACTGATCTATTCAGTGATAAAGTAATATAAAATGCATGGTATAATTGAACAACGCATATGCAAAACCAGAACAAATAATACATATAAAGGTGTCATCATATGACACAAAATAGTGTTCTTAATATCGAGAAATAATTATTGTTGAAGTTATTTACATTTACATTTACATCATTTACATTGTTATTCTTCAGGTGTTATAGCAATTTAAACAAAAACATGATGCATACTTAGCCCTTTCATTGGAAATAGACTTAGAATGGAACTTAGCTAGACTAAGTGTGGTTTCATGAATATTTAACGGCCCTGATATCTATATAACTTATGGGGAACCAACACCCTAACATAATATACTTATAAATGCAAGGTAAATTTTAGTAGTCCATTCCACCAACAAGTTCAGAAAAATAGATTTGAAACTCATCACCATACTAAGTTCATCTGTTCATTAATCTGCAGAAGACTAGGCTATTGTCTAGGATGTACTCGTTCTATTGTCTTCAGATGTACACGTGTATAGAATTGACGTAATTGTATTATTTATGAATTACACAACCCTTTGCAAAGTGTTGGACATCTTAATATCAACAAACGGAACCCATTTAAATTTACCTTTATTGTATAGTTGTTTCCGGGCTCCAAATCGGAAAAGGAATAATACATCTCCTCTTCAAAATTGTCGGTGATGTATATAACTTCTTGGTCCTTTGTGATTTGGTACTGGAGCAATTCTCCATTGATGAACTGTGGTTCTGTCCATGTGATGGTGGCGAATGTCTGGTTAATGGAGCTAGTCATACTGGCAACATCACGTGGAGCCGTTGGCTCTGGTTGGAAGAAATAAACAAGGAGTCAGTGACTTTCATAAAACGGAAAGTCAGCACAACGTCACCAAAATCAATACAAACAACAGAACAAATATTTAGAAAATAACGAGCAAATATGCCTCCGTCTTATACGTCGACCTTATGACGGCATGGCGTAGTATATAATAATATGATGCGACTGAACTGTTTATAAAAGTTATTATGACTACAATTGGGAGCAATACGAACACATTAATATTCATGTTCGTCATATTTACGCGTGCTAATAGATGACATGATGGAAGTGTTTGTTTAATTGATTTAATTAACTCACGACTGGGAAGAGTCCTGGTCCTGTTGAACACACAGGGACCCGTTCCCACAGAGGTCCTAGCACAGACCGTGAAATTAAACCAGGTCCAGTGCGGTAAGTTTGAGAACTCTTTCTCTATCTCTCTCAGCTCCGCGCTAGTCGGTGGAGAAGGGGCGCCATCCTGCGCTAGGGTGTAGTTGTAGCTGATATTGCCATTTCGGGTCCCACATGGTGGTATATCCCAACTGAATATTAGCTGTCCCTTGGTTGTGCTGTCGGACGCAAAGTCTGTAGGAGCTTCCGTTGGTACTGCGTAAAAAGAACATTGAATCATTATGATTGAATTATGATATTGAAATCAGACGACATGCGCGAATGTGACAAGGCTTCATGAAGCCGAGATGCACCTTTAAAGTGGACTTCCACACGATTTCAAGCTTCTAATGATTGAAAGACAGATATTCTAGGTCAATAAACACAATTTTGTGTGAAAAAAGTATGGTTGTGGGTTCTTATAATTGGCTTTGAAATTATAATGACACAATTCGCGAGCGAGCTTGTTCTATCCCACAATGCACCAATTTGTGACGTGCGCCCCTCACTATGCGCCTATCTATGTTTTTACACTGCAGCGAATGTGTTCTTTTGATCGGACCAATACAATGCTCGATCATGAATAGTTTAGTCCACGATGCGCCACTCAACCGTGCCTTTGAGCATTACTGCATTGACTGAACCGTTTGAAAATACTTGCCTGCCCGAAATTGTAACACGTTTGGCTTTCATTGGAATTTGAATAGACACAAAGTCCCGTAAACGTGGTTATTGAATTTCCTGGCTCTGCATGGCCGGCTATTATGAATGACACATGCAGTGATCACAATGCAGTGGCACCGGATTCAAGCCTACTCAAGAAATTGAGCAAAGTGAGGGTGCTACGAAGGGTCTCATGATTGTGTGCAGTAAATTTAATTCTTTCCTCAGAGTTAATGACATTAGAAAAATCTCTTAGAAATCAACCAAGGAGAGTCAAATCCTGAAAATACAACCTTTAAAAACTCGTCCGGAATTCTCCTTTAATAAGGTTGTCATGGTTGTAGGCAAAGGGATGTCACCATTTCTGCTTCCACATGGTGGTATATCCCAACTGAATGTGAGCTGTTCATTGATTGTGTTGTCCAATGTAAAGGATGTTGGTGCCTCCGTAGATACTGCTTAAAAACGACTAAAACCGTCTGAATCATTAGTACGCGAATATGCAAATAAGCGCGGACGTAGAAAAAGTAGCCTACATGTTTTATAATAGTAATATGTTTTTCACATCATGATAATAGTTTACCGAACTGTATGGTGGAATGGACTGCAAAAACTGTTTTCTTTCATGTATTAGACAAATATTCGGTGGTGTTTCCCTTTAAGAATAATGATTGCGTTATCGTAATGCATCATGCACATACCATCCTCAACAGTGTCCACCACGACTACCAATGTGTCATTAGCTTCGACATCATCGACGACGGAGAGGAAAGTCAGCTTGTATGTCGAATACGCCATCAGATCACCGTACCGAACCATCGTCGAGTTAGTAGTCAGCCTCTCTACGCTCCCTGCGAATGAGTGGTCGCACTGATCACGCAGCAACAGCGTGCGCGTGACGTTGTACAGGACGGGCTCGCATTGGCTGGGTGGTGCAGACCACGTGACCTCTAGCTCGTTGTATGACATGGAGTTGTAGCTGACGCCATCTAGATCCACTGGGTCCGGTGCTAAAATTAGACGAAGACAGTGAAAGAAAGTAAGGTTGGAACTTTGCTAGAAGTGCATGGGTCTTCGTTCATACGGATGTTTGTTTGTTTGTATGTTTGTTTGTATGCATACATTCTTGCTTGTTTTTGTGTATGTTTGTTTGTTATTAAGTGTATTTGTTTGTTTCTGTGTTTTATCGTTTGTGTGTTTGTTAGTTTGTTTTATGTGCATGTTAATTTGTTTGTCGTTTGTGCTTGTTTATTAATAGTTTGCTCATCTGAAAAAATTAATCACCGATGTAATATTACGCTAAGTCTTGTATTTGTGAATGAAATGTTATATCGATATTCTAGTGATTCGGCTATGGGTATTCACATATACTTTATCGCCCATCGAAAGAAGATAAATATAGTCTAAAATGCCTTTAAAAAAATATAATATGGTGAAATTCGTTCACCGAATTTTCAAACCTGATTGCCCTTCATTATCAAGTTTGATTGACACATATCTCTTGTATCTTGCTGTTTATTTATGTACCAGAAGATTGAATGAAAAGTGTTATTATTTTTCACATTTTATGATTGGATGAAAAGCGTTACAGGAACGCCTTTTCGATTGTTGTCAAAATCAATGGGCAGTAGGTGATATAATTTGACACATATGTTTATGTTCTGGGGTGAAAAGTGTTATTCTATATAAAATTTCCACAGTCACATGATTAAGACGAATCTTTGAATGAAATTAGTATATGATTGAATTCTCAAACATCACTTTAGGAAAAGCCTTATTATAGAGGAATCGCTTTAAAAAGATGCCCGACTCACGCGCTGTATAAGTAGTCGCTTCTGTACAGTTGGTGGGTCCAGTAAATCCATCCGAGTTGACGATAGCGAGGGAGAAGGAGTAGGTACTACAAGGAGCCAGCCGGTCGAATGTCCGGTTCGTTTCGGTGCCATTCACGGTTATTATGGTTCCATTTTGGTTATTGAAGGAGGAGTAGGTACTACAAGGAGTCAGCCGGTCGAAAGTCCGGTTTGTTTCGGTGCCATTCACGGTTATTATGGTTCCATTTTGGTTATTGGTTGATGAGTAGGTGATGATGAAGTTATACGTAGAAGAGTTGCACTGCAGCCACGAAGATGAGGGGATTTCTGGGAGCTAGAAATTATGTTTGCATTAAAGAAGAATACATTAATTACACATTGAGCTTCTGTTTGACCATCTTTGCTACATATCAGGTTATTTTATTATTGTATACTGCAGATAAGCAGGTCCCAAATTATAAGCAGATGCTGCTTCTCAGGGTTACTAACCATAATGTTCTGTAATTTATATGAAATTGTATTGATTATTTAAACTGGTTAAACCCTAGCATTGAACGTACACGTACTTTTTGGCTTCCCATTCCCCATTCACAACCCTTCTTTGATACGCAAATCGGATGTTGCTTACCTGCCAGTATAATGAAACACTATCAACGCCGTTCACGACGGCAGACACGTTGTCCGGTGATAGCAGAGGAGCTGTGTACAAATGTTAAAAATACATAATATAAAAGCATTTATCATAATCCATCAGAGATTGAACTTCCCAGAAATGTTAACACACACGTTAGTTTGCTGGGGTCATTCCGCTCTTGTTTCTATGACATGTGAATATATTTTTATAAACCTTACTTGTTTTATTCATACAATATAATAATCTCGAAATAAAGTCCACTAAAAAACACTAGAACATTGACATAATTAGAGCAAAATGTACGCGACGAATCTCTAACGGTATTGTTTATGATACTTAGTTTTATACAAAATACAAAATCATTATTTTCTATTCTATTCTTTCTATTTTATTATATTCAGTTGTTATAATGTTGTCTTTGTGTAACCATTCACCACGTAATATTTTGAATATCACAACGTGAAAACAATTCAACTGAATTCAACTTACGCCCGCACAAGGTCTTGACTGTGATTGGTCCACTGCGTATCCCGGTCACCACCTGACCTTCGACCTCTCGCCCCACGCTCAGGTAGAACACGTAATCCCTGAAACCATTCAAATCTCCAACGTCTACCGCGTTGTCATTCTCAATTGTGATTGGTTCCGAGGAGTTATCAGTGTTGCCTACGTCATCGGTCCACGAGTACGTTAAGTTATAGGAGTCGATGGGTCCAGTGCCATAATCGAAGCCGTCTTTCCACGCGTTCCAGGCGAGAACCGCAGAGTCGTTGGATATATCCACGACCCATGGCAGGTCAGAAAGTTGTGGCAGAGCTAGAGATAAATCGTCAATAACCTATAGTAGTAGGCCTAACCTATATAGTTACTATGTGATTAATCATGACTAGTAGTGTAACATGTATTAGTATTATTAGTATTAGTGTTAGTCGTAGTAGCAGCATTTCTTTCACCTCCAAGATCAATGGTAAGATGGTTTGGAAAATAGGATATTGAGATATTGAGTACTGTGCAATATAACATTATTGTCAGTATAATGATTTACTTCTCGTTCAATAATCAATAAATTATTTTTTCAGCAGATTAGGATGAGCGGATATTATCATTTGTGAATTGACACGTCATATGGGCACGTTGATCAAAATAAATGTGTGGAGATACAAGGGAAAATCATTTACTGACAAAAAAAGATTATTTCTTTAAAAGGAAATGATATGACTAGAAATATCGTAATAATACACCCACACTTTACCAATTATTTTAATAGGGACCAACCTTGTTGGCAGTCTGTGCCGCCCCACCCCTCTTGACAACCCTCTCCATCCGGGCACTGTCCCGTCGTGCGATCGCAAGAACCACTGTCATTGCAGTGGCACGGGTACTGGCACAGAGTCCCGAAATAGCCCGATGGACAATCGCGCGTTGGTTCTAGAATTGAAAAGATAATTAACATAATTTTCTTTCAAATATTCACACATTTCATGTTCGCTCATTACTCTCGGTCGTATAATTTCATTTACCCCATACAGTGGCGAAGCGTGGTCGGACTGATTGGGGAGGGGGCACGCAAAATGATTGGGGAGCACACCTTATGTATTACTTTTTTCTCTCCAAAAATGCCCTCTTATATATTCTATTGCTTTTTCCAAATTATTGGGGGTTGGGGGGGGGGGGGGGCACGGGGGGCACATGCCCCCCGTGCCCCCACCCCCCCCCCCCCCCACCGTCGCTACGCCACTGACCCTAGAATTCTCACATACCACTTAGTCGACATATCAAATCACAGAAATACACATGCTAGCTGTCCTACTTCAGCGTTCACATGTCAACAAAGTTACTAGATCCATTGGATGAAAATGCCTACTGAGATTGATTTCATTGTAACATCGCAACCTTGGCAAAATGTTCCCGTAAAGTCACTGGAGCAGTTTGTCGATGAACATCCTCCATCAGCCGTACATGTGCCGTCACAATTACAATCCAGTTCACAGTTGGCGCCGAAAGTTGAATTGTGGCAAGCTAAAGTCATGGAGAAAAATACAACAACAAACAACAAGATGATAATGTGTGTACAAAATGTGCTAGATACAACACTGAACGAGTTCAGTTCATTAGACGGGTTTCCCCTTCAATATAATTATATTACTTGTTTTACCTCTCGATATATATTGCATCGATATAAAACAAAAGTAAGCATAATAAAGGTGTATATTTCTCTGATAATGAAGGAATAATATAAATATCGAAGATACCAATACGTGTAATACTATCGATAGCAAAGACAATACATATATTATTATGTAAAGCTATGATACCGATCATGATTTTCAAAAATTCAATATTTTACTGATACATTGCATAATTGTGTATGCTATACATATACAGTATGAACGGAAAATATATAATAGTAAATATTTCATTTATATTATATGTTTCGTGCGACACATTGGAAAAGCGTGGTAGACTACTTCGCATAAAGGTATTTCAAATGTTTCCTTCCGAAATAGCGGTTCACAGTATAGACCAATCCGTCTACTAAGGGGAGGGCCAACATCGAAAACGTGGCTTCCTTAAGGACTTAGGTTGCCAGATCTCCACAACAAGTTTAAACCAACTTTATTTGCAAGCATCCTTAATGAGACAAATTAATTCAGAGGTCTACCTCAAAAAATTTGTTGCGAACACCTCCAAATCCAAGATGGCGTCCAAAGAAGTAGCTGTTGTGACTTACTATAGACAATTGGCGAGATTTCCCAAACAACACCTGAAATTAGCATGATTTTGCAGTCATATTAAAGACAATAACATTTCCTATAATCTGATACCAAACACAATGGGTTTCAGGATATGTAACACGTTCATTTTTAGCACCAAACTCAAAATTTAGGCCTTTTTCCCCAAAAATATGAAATTATTGATTTACATAATTCAGCATATATCAATAATTGCACTGGATGTTGAATTAATACTTTTCAGAAAACTGTCCAGCTATATCAGCAATACGCTGTGAAAATTTCAAGTGTTTACCATATCTGAACAAAAAGTTATAATAACTGGAAGTCAGCATTTGATATCGACAAATACAGCAAATTAGTACGATTTCGAACACTATACAGGGTGCCCCAATAAAATGTAATTCTTGTTTACGGACTTAATTTAAGAAATGCTCTTAAATAATGACATATTGTTTATCCTTTTTTTAGAAAAAACTTCAGTTTTCTTCTTTTATGTCATAAATATGCCGCCATTGGTTTGCAATACACGAAAATAGAGTATCGGAAATGTCACTGCAATAATAAATCCATCATGCAAAGTGCACTATTTAGTGCAATATTCGAATGGGAGGCGCTCGTCCTTTACAGTCGGGTCGACCATATCTGGATAATTATGTTTATAACATGATTATTATTCGGAACACCACAGTTAGCTAGACTTTTTAAGGGTTCGATGAAGACTTTGAATAGGCTATTATGTTTATCGTAGAATAACTTTTTGTACCACCGTGTACATTTGTAACCATAGTAACAACAACAATAGAAATACAATAAATCATATATCTGGCTAGTACAAGCCGCATTATACACACTGATTTTCGCGTGAACATGGAGGAAAGCAAATCACATGTGAAATAACACCCTTCACCTGCTATTTTTAAGTTTTTAAAATGAATATTGGTTGATTTGGTATATTTTTGTCCATAATTGGCTGTTGTTACCATGGTTACACGAGTACAGTGTAGTGCACAAAAAAATAACATTCGGCTTGCTGATGCTTTTCGGTGTTGTACATATTAGTTTAGCAATTGAGTTTGTTTTGTTTTAATACTGAGTCAGATAATTTGTATAGACCTGTATGGTCTCCAGTTACATGTAATAAGATATGAAGGGTATGAAGGGTGCATACCTTACGATCAAGATGGTGTTCGAATCTAGATACGCTCTGCACATATTACAGTATGTCCCGCATATTGTGTACTTCAGTAAGACACTTATTCAAGATAATGAACATGATCTTGACAATGTTTTAAACACATCATGGACACCCAATATGATTCGAATTCGCAATATGCATGGCATGCGCGTCAGTATGCAGCTGACTGGAATGCTCCATGTGGAGTGGAATTAAGTTCTTTTTTAGCGCTTGGTTTATGATAAATGCAGTAAAACAAATACAAGACTCAGACACGACACGATACACGACATCTAGACGGACTACATAATGATGGTGGAATTTTCATCATATTACAAGAAATGGTGTTTGTTTTTATTTGTTCATAAATGGAATTGAAGGTGTCCCGAGATTGACGCAATCATTTTGAAATACAAATCCTATAATTAAGATTACACATTTTTGAGACACCCTGTATAGCATAAGAATTCATGCAAAACTACCCGTTTTGTCGATATCAATGCTGACTTCCAAGAACTAACTTTTTGTTCAGATACGGTACATACTTGAAATGTTCAGAGAGTATAGTTGATATAATTGGACAGTTTTCTGAAAAGTATTAATTCAACTGCTAATAGAATAATTGAATTATGCGTAATTATGTAAATCAATAATTTCATATTTTTGGGGGAAAATGCCTAAATTTTGAGTTTGGGGCTAAAAATGACCGTGTTACATATCCTGAACTCCACGGTGTTTGGTATCAGAATATAGGAAATGTTATTGCCTTTAATATGACTGCAGAATAATGATGATATGAGGTGTTGTTTGGGAAATCTCGCCAATTATCTATAACAATGCAAAACGGCTGCTTTTTTGGACGCAATCTTGGATTTGGAGGTGTTCGCAACAAATTTGTTGAGGTAGACCTCAGAATTATGTTGTCTCATTACAAATACTTGCAATTAAAATCGGTTTAAACTTGTTGTGGAGATCTGGCAACCTAAAGTCACTTTTTAAGACTTTGGCCCTCCCCTTATACAGTACTATATAGCTTCGGCCATAACTGGGGGGCATCCAAGAGTACAACATATAATTTGAACAGGTTTTAAACGTCATGCAACATGTCAGGTGTTAGTGTCTCCTAAACAATCAATGTGGTTCTAAGAGACCTTTGTTCAGAATGCTAGACATGCATGGAGCCCCCCAGTTATGGCAGAAGCTAGACTTGAAACCGGTTTGGTGTATATCGCAGTGAATGCATGGATCGTCGGGGCCTAGTTGTGAATCAACTTGCATTTTAAGGCCAACTGAAAACACTCACGCACAATAGTTATTTTTCATAAAAAGGCACAACCCAAGAATTCATACTGGTATCACATCGGTATCCAGAGAACCCGTTGATGCACGATATTCCGACGGGATCCGGTGGTGATAGGAGATGATTGACGCAATTCCCATAAGGTATATCGCTGCATTGTACGTTGCAGTCCTTTCCCCAGTTATTGTTACTACAGGCTGAGAGAAAGGATATTAAATGAATCAGGATAATAATTATATTTCTTGTTTTACAACCAACAAATTGTTTTTGATGATATCTCTATTGAATAACTATTTTAACCAAACATTATATTAACATTTTTTTAAATAAAATAGTTGAAACTTGCAGGGCGCCCTCTTGTGCTAACGGAATGAAAATATTCCTGTTACTTAACCGTTTATATGTTTTTATATCATTCAAACATCATTGGGTTAATTTTATATGATAACGACACATTTTGTATTACTATGTCTAACTGTTAAACCAAAAATGTACTATCCTTATAACATTACAAATATAGTATTTCAAATTCCAAATTAATTATAAACAATAAATGTTATTATACAGGGTGCCCCCCCCCCCCCCAAAAAAAAAAAAAAAAAAAAAAAAAAACCGGAACGGGGCATTTCCAAGAATAAAGTAACAATATGATTATGTCCATCGGATAGGGTGTCTTTTCCAATGAAAAACTATACCAAAAATAGTCATTTTGGTCGTGTAGTTTTTGTTTAAGGGCGCTGTGAGTGACACCATGTCAGGTTCCCATGTTGTCAATGCCCGCTGATTCGCACTTACTGCCCGTTATAGCATCGAACAACTGTGCCCATTCTTTCGTTTCACAGCTGAATACACACTAACAATGGCGCGCATATGGCTCCGCTATAACGGGCAGTAAGTGCAAATTATCGGGCACTGACTTGGTAACAATTGACAAAAATGGGAACCTGACATTGTGTCACTCACAGCGCCCTAAAACAAAAACTACTCAACCAAAATGACTGTTCTTGGTATCGTTTTTTATTGGAAAAAACACCCTACCCGATGGACACCCTGTATATACATGTACCATAGGTTGTCCACATAAAACCGTCGTCATTTTAAACTGTATACTTGTCTAATTAAATATTCGTAATTATAATTAAAAGGATAGTGTAGTTTTGGTTTCGACAAATTATTTTTGGTTTGTGAGGTAATGGAAATGTGTAAATTGGAAACGGCACACAACTTTAAAAACAGAATCAACTTTATTTGATCAAAATCGGTTCAGAAACAACTGAAGCCCACATTTATATTCGACTTTAATATATGTTGGGGACCAACTTTTGATGACCTCTCTACTGAATATTTATTTTAACTAAACATCACATTCATATTTTGTTAACTGTTGCTTTTTTTAAATGAAAACAACAAGGTAACTTAACCATTTATATGTTTTATTACCATTCAAGCATTATTTAATTATAGCTGTATATGATGAGATTTAGTTACCAAACTTCTGTTTGACCAAAACTGTACTATTACTTTAAGTTTCCATGTGTAATGATGTCTTAATGATGCATTGTATTGATTTGATGATTACATGGAAAAGGTATTACAAAGAAATCCAAACGATTTTGAGGAGCGATCAAATGTATTTCATCCAATGTTGCTTGAAAACTGTTTGGTTGTTCAGATTCAAAACTGTGTTGAATTAGACAAATGCGTTTCTGTTTACAGGTAACATCATGGGAAACTTCACCCCGGCCAATATTTGAACTTTAAGAGCAATGAAATGGCACTTTGTCCAGATTAAACCATGGAGAAACTTGTTCGTTTATTTATGATAGTCTTTTGGATTTGTATCAGCTGTATGTAGCTTTGGACTATAGCATGAGCATTGAAAAGGGTTTCTTGGAAATACCACCATCGTTGAAAGGTCGTTTCCGTATTTAGGTTCGATAATTTGGAATAATCTCCCACTTTGTATTTTATTTTTGTAATTCATTGTATTGATTGTCATTGTTTTGTTGGTATTCAAACTTGTACATTGTATTGTTTTTAATTGTATGCAGGGCCCCTTGGTAGATCAGTTGTTTAATTAAAGGGCAACCCTGTTGAAATATAAACGTTAACAATTTTAAAGACGAAAACCTGTTTCACAGTTGGTCCCTGTAAATCCTGGGCGGCAAACGCACTCCCCTGTGACGTCATGACATACACCCCCAGCGTAGCAAACTGGGCATTCCTGTGAACAATTCATACCCCACTTGGACGACGGACAACCTGGTGTTAAAAGATAAATAACTTGTTTTACCATAAGGAAAGGAGATAGGGGCTTTGTGCAAAGGGAATAATAGTGCTGTAATCATGATAATGCAGCATGGTTTTATAATAGAATTGAAAATGAAGACCTTGGTTGAGAGTTATGTCACCTAATAAATCATACATTTAGCAACCATTTTACACTTTGAAACTATATTGGAAAACATAGCACATGTAGTAGAAGATTAAAACGACCGCAGAACTTATTTTAAATTGAAATAAATCAAATCAATTTATTGTTAATTCTACAAATTATGATTTCCTACTACACGATAGTGATCATTAATTTCCACTACTTCGGGCCCTGTTTCGGGTTTTACAATATGAAATGGCGTTTGGAACATATTTTGTACTATCATAATACGATACATTTGTACAACTTTACCTGATTTGTAATATCTTAGTAAGTAATCTTTACAGTAAATGGAAATCGTTAAATTGCAACACATTTGGTGCACGGCTTTTTTGTTGTTATTGTAATTGCTATTGTTCACACTCACTTCGCACTATAAGTCTCATGATTGCATGTCGACCACTCTCCCTATTACCGTCCTCGTAACACTCGTACACCCCGGCATCCGACCTCCGCAGGTTATTTATAGTTACATTCGTCGTCCCGTTCCAGGCTGTGATGACGACACCGCTATTGTGACGCCATCGCAGCGATGTTACGTCATTGATATTTGTCGAATTAACTTGAACGGAGAGTGTCGCCGATTCGCCGACGCCCGCTGTTGTTGACAGGTGTTTGGGCCAAATGTCACCATCTTTGGAAGATATGGAACAAGTAAAGTTGCAAACAGTGTTTTACATAATGGTATGTACATTACATGTATCTATATATATATTTCTCTCGAGAGGTTGTGAGGGTCCGTTGCCATCGTGTGTCGTTCGCTGCAATTTCGCGCGGTATGCATTGTACGCCAAAAACAAATAATAGTGGCACACGGTACGAATTAGTTGCTTTGAAGGCCGATAAAAATGCATTGTTTAAATGTCAACAAATGTTTTTAATATCGTCAACAACGTAGGTAAATTTCACTTCCACCAACAAGAGGACCCATGCTCCCTGACATATTCCATGGACTGTCGTTTTGTATCGCCGCGTGGAGTTTGTTTGCCGCTTGGTGTAATTTATCGCTGTCATAGTTATGTACTAGACACATAAATAGTTTTGAAAGCGGATAAATTAAAATGCGTAGTGTAAATGTAGATAAATGTTTTTAAAATCGTAAACAATGTGGGTACATTTCCTAAATGTCCCCATATATTATGTGGCTTTGTCGTTTTCAATCGGACGTAGGGTGTGTTAGATGGCTGTTTTCGCGTTAAATCGTTTTTTAAGAAATCAAGGGTGCTTGAAAAAAATTACTTTATACGATTTCAATATTTAAAACACTAGTAATGGAGTTTTGAGTCCAGTTAGATTACTTTGTTTGGTCATCATTGATAAAGTTTAAACATCACAAACGATCGATATGACATTTGTTATGAGATTCTCGACGTCGACGAACATTCGATTTTATAGGCCGAAATATTGCAAGTTGTTGGTATTCGGGTGAAATACATGCATCGATCATATACTGATATATAAGAGACGGCCATTTCAGAAGTGGCGGTTGTGATCGGATTTTACAATAATCGTGGGTAAGTGATTTATACGAACTTTCTGTATAATTATATTTCCCTTATTAAAAACACGTCACTGCATCACAGTCCCACATGTTGTGTACTATGTTGGTAAATGAGTACTTTTCAAAAGTCACAAGAGTCATGTGACTTTTGAAAAGTGACAATTTTGTCTTTAATGTGTGCTCACTCATGCATGAATCGACGGACCAATTTCATTTTCACAAAGAAGTTAGTCAATAAGTGTAGGAACAATCCTGCCAATATAATTTGTTCAAAACTTTTTCGTTAAAAAGTTACGTTATTTTTTTTATTAGGAAGGGACTTACTTTTAGCGTTGGGTTTAGATTAAAAGTCACTTCATGATGTGTTATTACACACACATTTGTTTGATGTGTGATATGTTTGTAGTACAATATATTGTTCTGTTAATGATTATAGATTCAGTTGTAATTGAACACCATGCATTCTTTGTTCATTATACAATATGTTGTAATTCTAATAATAAAAGTTAGTTTTGTTTATTCAAGGTAGCCTAACTCCCGTGAGATTTGAGATGGTGCGCAACTAATTGTGCAGTTTTGAACTGTACCTGATGACTTGGCGTAATAATGTGCCTCTGAATAGAGCACCTAGATAAATGGTATATGTTATTATTATTATTATGAGACTATACTATCATTCTGAAAACTGTACTTTCAAAGGGTCTGATGTTTTCATCCACTGTTACTCTAACAATGAATACAAGCATGTTTTACATCAATTTCTTGGGGTGCTTGCTGTATGTTTCTATAATTACATTTTTACTCATATTTTGTTCAAAGGGATGTAGTAACTTTGTTCATACATGTAACAATCTATCAAAGGGTTGATACAATGTGAAAATACTGTGGAACATCATTGTCACAAACTCTGTTGTAACATAGCAAGGATATTAAACATGTCCATCTTCTATGTATTCTATTTTTGTTAGGCCCTGATACAGCAATATATATGATATAACAAGGTAAATTCATGGGAGCCGAGGTGTTCGTTATAACGAGTTTTCACTGTAATAATATCCTTTCTCAAAACGAAATCTGAGGCGCATAGCGCCGAATGCAACAGCCCTGGCGCGAAGCGCTGAGGCAGCTAGTATGATATAAAACAATAACGGATGAGCAGAAACTCCAGAAAGTGCAATAAGTATAATGTAGATAGATAGATAGATGGATATATATATAGAAGATAGATAGATATATATTGTTATATAGATATATAAACTGGGTTCCAAAAGAAACTTATCACTTCTTCAGAGCGACACACATTACAATCTAAAGCATAAAAATGAATCATGATTGGGCATAGATTATAGCTATAATATTCCTCAGCATGCACATCTAAACAAAATTATGTTTGATTTAGTCAACAAAGAATAAAATAAGGTGAAATCGCAAGAGGTAATTTTTCAAAAATCACAGAAACTGCTCGCCTTCCGGGCACGGAGCTCGGTACGGACAATAGCCAGCCTGGTGGTTACATAACCCGCCTTTGATGTTGAATGAATAGCTATTGAAAGTTCTGAATAGACCGCCTTTCGTGGAGGTTCGCAGCGAGCAGTTTCTGTGATTTTTGTAAAGTGACCTGTAGCGATTCCATCGCATTTTTCTCTTTTTTGGCAAAAGCAACCTTTTAATTGTTCAGATATGCTTCATAAGGAGAATGATAGCTTATGTGTGTCTAAATATGATTCAATTTGATGCTATTGATTTTAGTGAGCGTCGCTCTGAAGAAGTGATAAGTTTCTTTTGGAACCCAGTTTAGATAGATAAATAGATAGATATATAGATTTTTACCAAGTCAGTGCCTCTGATAAATCGCACTTCCTGCCCGTCATAGCGTCATAGCGCCCATTCTCACTGCACACAGCTGAATGTACACTAACAATAGCGCGCGTATTGCTCGTTGTTCGATTCTATGACTGGCAGTAAGTGCGATTTATCAGGCAATGACTTGGTAAAAATTGACAAAAATGGGAACCTGACATGGTGTCACTTAGCGCGCCTTAAAACAAAAACTACTCAACCAAAATTACTGTCCTTTTTCATTGGAAAGGTCACCCTATCAGTTGGACATAATAATGTTGTTATTATATTTTGGCAAGTGCCCGTTCCGTTTGTTGTGGGCCACCCTGTATAGATAGAAATATATAGATAGATAGATAAATAGATAGATAGATAGATAGATAGATAAATATATATATACATATATATATACAGTATATAGATAGATAGATAGATAGATAGATGGAAAGATTCAGTAAACTGCAAACTACACGCTATTGACTATGTACTCACCGTTCCTGTATTCGTTCACCATGACGATCCATTCGCGTGTGCCTTTATACTCGATGAACATGCGGTACGCCCCGACCCTCTCCACTCCACCAGCATTTGCATCAAACTCAGCACGTAAGGAACTCTGGTCATACCATAAGTCTGGATAAAAAGTCACATTTGTTCCTGGCGGCAGGCCCGTGTCTGTAACATTAGCTGTGGTACCCGTTACCCCATGACCGGTCTCTCCCGGCCCGGTGTCCACCCCGCGCCCAATGTAGTACCCAACACTCGGGTTGTAATTATCCTCCGTGATGAAGATTCCTACGAAACTACTCGGCGCGACCCGATCTCGTCTTTTCACGGCAGTAGCAGATATGACTTTAACTGCAAAGGAAAACACATTTTTAATTAAAAAAAATTATTGCTTATTATGATTTTAAAAAAGTAACCAGTGACTTTGCCAATTTATATGTAGCCTTTAGTCAAGGCTCTATATGGCTTGGAGATTCTATATGCGATCGCGAGCTAGCTAGCTGTGAGAGAGCTAGATACTATTAAACTGGCTCCATATATAGCCTTTAATCACTCGATTTGGAGTAATTTATTAATGAGCAAATTCATGAGAGAAATCATCAACCAATCAGATCGCTAGATGTGGATACCGTCCGCCTTAATCGGTGGCGTGTTCCGGGCGTGTTCCATCGTGTATTAAGGGGTTTATTTAGTATCAGACATTAATAGTATCATAACTATCATAATGATAAAATATGAGATACATTACAATACACACTAAATCATAGAAATACCTTTTTGCATCCATATCAAATCTCAACTCTTTATTTTAAAAGAAAACAACATATTTTGTAATGACGTACCCTATAAATAATGGACGCGTCCGCATGAGCACTGCAGAGCGGTGTTCAGTGCATACAGCCTACGCTAGTCTGACGCGGAGACCCTATAACAACCACTACTCTATGCCACTAACAGTGTATTGTGCAAGATTGCGCGTTTGGTTTTACAAGGCAGCTTCCAAACGAAGACTAACACTGACAAACAGCTGATCTACCTGGTCCGTGGCATATGAATATGGGCTTCGTAGGTATTCTACGAACGAAGCAATGTTAATAAAAGAAAATAAAACTTTTCACGCTCACGAGTGACGATAGGCTTCGCGCTGCCCCGCTCAAACTCAGCATTTCGCGGTTAGTACAGTGCCGTTGTAGAACCTGCCAGACAGCACGATGCCTTTCGCGCTGCCCCGCTCAAACTCAGCCTTTCGCGGTTAGTACAGTGCCGTTGTAGAACCTGCCAGACAGCACGATGCCTATCGGATAGGCTAATTTATATGTGATGGGACGTTTTTTTAAACATGATATAAAGTGGTATAACATATGTTAAAGGGGAAGTAGATTGGTAAGGCTGAGCTTTTAGTAACCAAAATCTGCACAATAACACTACAAACTAATAGTTGTTACTCCACCATGCTCGAAAGGTATAGAAAATCACAAACGAGTAATTAAAAAGCCTGTTATCATTAAAAAAAAGAGCCATTCAAACATAAGAGGGCGCTCTCTAATAAAAGCATTGGATTCAACCATTTTTCATTCAAAATTATGCTGTGATGTTTTGTTGAAATAATGATTACATAGAGAGATCATCAACAAATATTTAAAAACCTCTTGAAATTTTTTGAAAAAGTGGAGGTATTTATTTTTTAGATCATCGAATAAATCTGGGCCCCAGATTTATTCCGATCGGATATATTTATTGATATTTCAGCCGTTTCTGAACCGATTTTGATCAAATAAAGTTTATTCTGCCATTACAGTTGTATGCTCTTTCAAATTTTACACTCAGTTTTTCATTACCTCACAAAAATATTATTTCGTGCAGCGCCCTCTATACCAAAACTGAACTACACCTTTAAAGGGATAGGTGAGTATTGGTAAAGAGGGCACTTCACAAATGTTTTTCTTTTTGGTGAGATAGTGAAAAACTGACTGTCAAATTCGAAAGAAAATACAATTTTAATGACAGAATAAACTTTATTTGATCAAAATCGGTTCAGAAACGGCTGAAATATCCATAAACATATTTTTATTCAAAAGATTCTTCGCCAGGGGATATTTTGACTTTTTATAAAAATTTAAAAAAATGCTCAAAGACTACTTTGAAAAACAAGTTGAAAAAACAAGTTGTTGATGATATCTATATTTAATCATTATTTAAAAAACAAACATAAAATGCACAATTTTGTATGAAAAGTGGCTAAAACCAATGACTTTTTAGAGAGCGCCCTCTTGAGTTGTAACGGCTCTTTTTGAATGATAACAGGGGTTTTACTTAGTCGTTTGAAATTGTGTATACTTTTCGAGCATGGTGAAGTTATAATTATTATTTTGTACCGTAATGGTGCAGGTTTTGGTTACTAAAGTTACGTTTGATCAATACTCAACTATCCCTTTAATGCAAGAAATTTCATTGGTCACACTTTTACCCAATTTCATACCAGCCAGTGCACCATGTAAACTTCCCCGTCGACTGAACAGTCCTACTCGTTACATTTCTTAGAATAGTGGGTTTCTAAGAATTAGAAAATCGATTTAATTTTAAATTGAGATTAGGTTAGGTTAGCCTTCTGATTCAAAGAGACATCAATATCAATTAAAATGCAATTTTGGTATATTTTCGAAAATATTAATACATTATGAATAGTTTCTTAAATAATCGAATAAATAAACAGTCGGATGATATTTCAGCTGTTTCTGAACCACTTTTAGTCAAATGAAGTTTATTTTGGCATTACGATCACTTGCTCTTTCAAATATTACACTTAGCTTGTCATTATCTCACATATACATTATTTCTTGAAACGCTCTCTAAACCAAAAATGTACTATCCTTTTAAAGCATACAATATACAATAAATTAATAAGATAATTTACTGCACATAATGAGTAAAATAATATATTTCATTGAACTTTGTTCATTAACATTGAAGAGCGAAATTGCTTGAAATAAATGTTGATAAAGTAATTAATATGCAATTCATTTGCAGAACATAAATACAATATGATTCAGTTTCGACGAAAATTTGAAGCCATTTTTGGAAGCAGATCTGTTGTAGGGAAGGTCCCGTAATGGTTAAAGGTTGATATTCTATAAAAACGAAACATATACAAAAGTGTATATGACAAATAATTGACAATAACAAAGGGAGAAAGGGAGAATTGGTTTACAGGAGGGAGCGAAAGCGATGCATTTTGTTAGTGCATTAATCATTAATTGAAGTGTACAGAGCAAAATAATAAGACAAGTTTATAAGGTAATGAACATTATTTTTAACCCCAAGGTAATGGGAGAGGATGATGTACCATTTTACGTAGTTTATCATCAGTTTTAAGACAATTATATAAATAAAGGGTTAATTTACCTTGACACTGGTCGCCTGTCCAACCAGATTCACACCCTCCTGTACAGCCCCCTGTGGACTTGCCGCATGCAGCTGTACCCCACGAACAGTGACAAGTCTGCGTGCACCCTGCACCGTATGTACCGTCGTCACATTCTGAAATGGTAGTAAATAATTATGTTAATTGCACCTTTGTCTGTAGTCTATAGGGGTAATTAAGATAGTATGACACCGTCATTCATAAGTCCACTTTACAACTCGTATAGCTGGTACATGGGGCTAGATGAACCTTCCAAACGTATAAAGTGGCGTAGCTATAAAAGGTTGGGCGAGGATCCGTGCCCCCCCCCCCCCCCCCCCCAATAATAATAATAATACAAAATATAAAAAAAGGAGGGGGAAATCTGTGTAAAATGAATTCATATATATATAATCAATGAGTGATTTCAAGTTCGGTGTTGAGCTGGTGTTGGAGTGGTGTTACTCCAAGAGCTGCTTAAATCGAGCTAAAAATCAGCTGTTCCGTTTGGGAGAACCGATAACGATAGTGCTATCGATATCTAAACACCGCCCTTACACCAGCGAACTATAACAAACAAGGTTACAAATGTAGACGAAAATGCCGAAATCCTTTTTAAAATCACTCATTGCCCCCCCCCCCCCCCCCGCCCCAACAGCCACTTATATGCTTATATTCATTTGAGCCAATTCCTTAGACACATTTACATAAGTTTAGTTTAATATTCTCAATGTCTGCATACAATTCATTTAATCATCATGATCATCTAGGTATATCGTGTGCATATAGGAGCACATCTTATTATTTCGGTATTGTAAATCGAGTGACACTCACAATTAAATCAATCTGGAATTACACAACTTGAAATTGAAGTGGAGGAATGCAAAAATATAAATTAATATTTGTTAAAATTGTGTGTTTATTTGACAAATTATGTTATATGTGTGTATTGGAATGTGTAAAATGCGTTAAAGCGAGAACAGGTCAAAATGAAAGATTCTGTGAAGTGTGAACACTACATTGCCAGCTAGTATAATAGTCCTCGAATGTCAAGCAAAGTGCTATATTGGGCTTGTTAGTTCGTAAGCTAGTTGGTTGGTAAGTAAGTGAGTTAATTAGTTTAGATACCAAATAGTTATAGTTGGTTAGCGAGTGAGTAAGTGAGTGAGTTAGTTAATTAGTTAGTTGGTTAGTTAATAGTTAAATAAATGTAAAAACCGCTGAAAACTGCTTGTCCACTATAAAGGCAAGTGTACTAAAATGTAAATCAATGTATAGTACAGCTAGTTAGCTAGTTAGTTAGTTAGTTAGCATGTTGGTTAATTTATTTGTTTATTTGTTTGCATGTTGTTTTGTTTTTGTGTGTTTGTTTTTTGCTTGTTTGTCCGTCTGTCAAATTAGCTTCAGATTCTGCAGCGACTTCACAAACCTTCAGCACACGTTAACCCCTTCCAACCCGCCGCACACGAGCAGCCATACGGATCTGGAAGGCAGAAAACACCGCCACTGCAGTCTGTGCCCCCGAATGAGAAGCAAGATGTGGAACAGTCTTTGCCGAATGTACCATTGAGACACAAATCAAATCAAATAAACATCGTTAATATTGTTTGTATATTGCAGAATTATTTAACAAGATGTTAACTCCCCCAACCCCACTAATCTACGTACACACCTAATGCGGTTCATAATGTAATTTTAAACCCTGCATTGTTTTTTACGTGAACAAAGTGTGCCTTGTGTCTCTAGGCATTAAGAAATATAGTATAGGGCATAGGTTAATATCGTCTTCAATTCATTCCATGTGTCTTTGATCAAGAAAGTGCAAACCAAAAGGACAATGAAACCTATTATTCGAATGAAATAAAGTGCAATAGCACGGTATAGGTACAAGCAAAGGCGTACTCGGGGGGGGGGGGGGGGGGGGGGGGGGGGGGTTGAGGGGTTCCTTTGACCCCAAAATGACTGTTTTGAAGGGGGGGTTTGAAACCCCCCCCCCCTCCCCTTTACAAATTCGAGACCACATTTTATCGATGGTCTCGGCCTCGAAAATGGCGAAGAATCCTGGTCTCTGCCTCGAAAATGTTGAAAATTCTTGGTATCGGCTTCGAAAATTTTCTACGACCACCCCCCCCCTCCCCCCGCTTACAGGATTCTCAACCAATGGTCTTGGCCTCGGCCTCGTACATTTTTGACCGACCTGGTCTCGGCCTCGAACAGTTTGAAGGTACTTGGTCTCGGCTTCGACAATTTTCTACGGACACCCCTCACCCTCCCCCGCTTGCAGGATTCTCAACCAGTGGTCTTGGTCTCGGCCTCGAAATTTTTTGACCGGTCCTGGTCTCGGTCTCGAAAATGTTGAAGGTACTTGATCTCGGCTTCGAAATTTTTTGACCGGTCCTGGTCTTGGTCTCGAAAATGTTGAAGGTACTTTATCTCGGCTTCTAAAATTTTCGACGGACACCCCCCACCCCGGCTTACAGAAATTTGGCTGACGAAATAACCCCCCCCCCCCCCCCCCCCCATTGAAAAAAATCCTGGGTACGCCACTGGGTACAAGTAATATAAAGTAGTATTGGCAACAATTTATTTTGAAGAAAAGAGGGGAAAATTATATGTCAAAATAAAGAAATTAATCAGCTGTGTCCCCCTCCCATGATGAATTTAGATCGTGTATATCAGTGACGAAATCCGAATCTATTATACTAAACTATGATAAAAGAACTATTATTCAAAAAAAGCTTACAGTTCTCGCAATGGTCACCGCTGAATCCTGGGGGGCAAACACATCGGCCGCTTTGATCATCGCAGACGCCCCCATTGTAACACGTGGGACAGGTGTACTCACACGTCGGACCCCATAGACCGTCCAGGCAGCCTAACATGTAGAAACCAAACGCACAATAAAAAAAACAAATAGTTCAACAAACAAATGAACGAATAACTAATGAATATAAAAAGCAAAACGATATAAGGCAAACATATCGACCACTTTGATCATCGCAGCCGCCTCCATGGTTACATGTGGGACAGGTGTACTCAACAGCATTTGCACGTAGGACCAAATAACAGATAAGCAAAAAAATAAAATAAAAAAATAAATACAAATAGTTCAACAAACGAGTAGCTATTCACTATAAGGAACACACATTTGAACATCACAGACACCCACATTTTAACGAGTAGGACCCCATATAGACTATTGACCTATTGATAACTAATATTCTAATAAGTGTAATAGATCTAAGAAATTCTGTAAGATACTGACATACTGATGACCCTAATTGTGACGAGCACAAAGGAAACGTGACTCACTTGTTCCAGTTCAGAATGACAAGTGCCTTGTTGCGCTGCCTCATCATCAGAGGCGGACCAGAATGGGGCAGTGTAAGGCCAACATGGCAAGATGGCAAGATGGCAAGATGGGGCTACGCCCATGAAGGACACCCAGACGATGGACAACATCTTGCAGTGCGGCGAAGTTTGTTAAACATATTATTAAAGTCATGGCCCTTGTGAATGAGACGGCCATCGAACGATGGAAAAAACTTGAATCTGGGGAGACACGAACGAGCGAACATCAAACATGTCAAAGGGCGCTCCAACATAAAATGAATGAAATGCGAATACCTTAATACAAAGCCTTACCCCTGACGATGAGTCGGACTAGTCCTCCCAACTCGGCGTCGTCTCCATACACATGATGAATCCCTGCGTATGCCTTCGTAGCTCGACTGATGTACAGGCTGAATGAGTCTGTTCCGCTTGTGACGCCACTGCTGAGGTCCGTCTCTCCATTGAGCATCCATGTTGGTGAGTTGGTGCCAGAGGAATTCATTGTCAAGGTTATCTCCTCGTCTAGGCTGACTGTAAACGTTAGAGCCGATGGCCTGTAGTCCGCTGCAAAGAATAATTCATCACATTATTGTCAACATTATTAATTACTGTTGTGTTTGTCGTGTTTTCAAATACGAGGTTGGTTTGCTTATTTATTCTATTATCCCTCTGAGCACCAATTTGACACAAGAAGTAGCATGTCTGTGTTTGTGGTTTCAATACATTAAATTATAAGCAAGATATAACATCCTTCTTATTTACACCAAGAAGATTGTCACTTAACATGCTTTAAAGTTAAAGTCCTTCCCGTGCTAATTATTTTGGCACATAAGGCGGTGCCTATCCCCGATTCGTTAGCCCTATCGTCCACACGTCTAATATACGTAGTTAAAATTACAGAGGGGGTTAGTCCTCTGGTAACCATGGTTACTCCGTGTGTTAAACTTGACCTTCTCCATTAAAAAAGTGATGAGCGCCTGGCTAAAAGGCAGAAGGTACCATGTCAAAAGTCGCATGTATGGAAGGTCCTGAGTTCTAACCCTGCCCGGGTCATACCAAAGATTGTTACTTAGACTATGAATCATCCATCTCTAAAATGACGACAAAATGCGTTTGTTTAAAGCTTGAACGCTTAGCTGTAAAAGTGATGCATACAAAATGTAGATATTCTTTAAAGTTTTAATTACATGTTGCCAAGGAAAGCATTGACATCACAAATATTAGTCTACCTTCATAATACATGACCAGTGCAGAAACTTCAGTCGTCCAGTTGTAGCGATCTGCCGTGCACGAGTATGCACCAAGTGGGTCCGAAGACCCATTGAGGAATACCTGCACAACTGAAGATGATGCTGATGTTTCTGTGTGTTGCATAATGGTCGTACCCGGTGGCAGACCACAGTCATCTGTGCTGGTTGATCCCACGAGGCACAATGTCTCCCTCTCGTTGAGTCCAGAGGAATTGAGGAATCTCTGGAAGCCAGTGCTCCCGGCACTGTCGGTACCGCCCAGGACTGAGTGGAGGGACACATTGGAGGCTCTTGGTGCAACTGGGCTGAAATTCACCAAGGTTAAGTCCAAGACATTCCCTGAATAAAAATGATATTAAAATAAGAAGAACAATAATTACTTGATAACAATGGAGTTAGGCACTCTGGACATGCGAAAATTAGCGGTCCGAAACATAACTGTCCGCAAACCCAAATACCTAGTACAGGGACACATTGAAGGTTTTGTGTGATCCCGCGCACTTTCATTAGAACAGTTGATAATTATCCTTGGGTTAGTGCCCGGTTTATATACCTTCTGAATATTCGAGCAATACAAAGCGTTTCATGCGAAAGCCTTCATTCGACAGTCGGTTTGGCTCATTGGTTGAACACTTATAATGGTTCACGATCAAACAACTCATAATGAAAATTTGCTCGTCCCATTCGAAGTCCATGCGAAGTACGAGGGGTATGTAAACACAAGCTCACAGAGAGTTTGCATCGTTATCAAAACTCGCATATTAATAATGTAATAATGCAATCTCTTATCTTACATGTACGCAGTTAAAATTCAACCCCTTCACTACGGGAACCGGGTGGGCTGTGTCAAGAGTCTACGGGAAATTCAAAGTCTCGAAGGACACGGGTTAACCCGTAGTCAAGTGGTTGCAATACGCTTATAAATACTGACAACTAAAGATTAAAGGGATAGTTGAGTATTGGTCAAACTTAACTTTAGTAACCAAAACCTGCACCATTACGGTACCAAATAATAGTTATGACTTCACTATGCTCGAAAAGTATACACAATTACAAACGACTAAGTAAAACCCCTGTTATCATTAAAAAAAGATCCGTTACAACTCAAGAGGGCGCTCTCTAAAAAAATAATTGGTTTTAGCCATTTTTCATACAAAATTGTGCATTTAATGTTTTCAATAATGATTCAATAGAGATATCATCAACAACTTTTAAAAAATCTATTCAGATTTTTTTTAAAGTAGTCTTTTAACATTTTTTTTAATTTTTCTAAAAAGTCAAAATATCCCCTGGTGAAGAATTTTTGAATAAAAATATGTTTATATGATATTTCAGCCGTTTCTGAACCGATTTTGTTCAAATAACGTTTCTGTCATTCAAATTGTATGTTCTTTCACATTTGACAGTCAGTTTTTTTATTATCTCACAAACAAATATTTTGTGAAGTGCCCCCTTTACCAACACTCAACTATCCCTTTAAGTTGGGACGCATAATACAGACGCATAATACAGTTTGAAGTCATCAAAGAAGGAACAGTTCAACAGCTAACAGACCATCTCAACACAATAGACCAGACAGGGAACATCAAATTCACCTACGAAGAAGAAGTCAATGGTAAGCTACCTATGCTTGATGTACTCTTTTGTAGAAGACAGGATGGAACCCTCAAAACAACGGTGTATAGGAAGAAGACGCATACGGACCAGTACTTGAACTTCAACTCACACCATGCTATGAACCACAAGCTGTCAGTAGTTAGAACATTAATGGACAGAAAAAATCGCGTCATCAATGCAGAGGAGGACAAGACTGGAGAGGAAGATCATATTCACTCAGCTATGCGAACCTGCGGGTATCCAGATTGGTCTTTCAAACGGGTTAAAGATGCAATGGGGAAATCAAACACAAAACAATCCAAGGCAAAGAAGACTTCAAGTGCTTCACAGACAGTCTCGAAACCATTCGCGGTTTTGCCATATGTGAAAGGGGTCACGGAAACCATTGAAAGGTATATGCGTCAGGCAGGAGTGGCCACGGCATCGAGACCCCACAGGACCCTCAGACAGCTACCTAGTACACCCCAAGGACAAGCAGGACATCAATGAAACGACTGACTGTGTGTACAAGATCCCTTGTGCTAATTGCGATAGGACATATGTAGGAGAGACGGGTAGGAAATTTGGTGTAAGACTCAAAGAACACAAAAAAGATGTAACAACAGTGAAAGAGAAAAGATTCACAAGATCACAAAGGAAATCATCTCTGAAACAAACAAATCAGCAATCACGGATCATGTAGCGCAATATAACCATAGCATCGATTGGGACAATTATAGCAAAGTCTTGGACAGAGAATATACCCGCTTTACCAGATGGGTGAAGGAAGCGGTGTGGATAAGAAAGACTAAGAACATGAACAGAGACGAGGGGGGCTACATGCTGAGTCACGTGTGGGACCTGTGTCTGACCGCGCCATCTAGCGGTCAGACTCAAAAAGTAATTTTCTGATGAAGAACAACGAAGATGTTCGAAACGTCAAGCTTAAACAAGTAAGTTGATTGTGTGAAAATAACATTTGTCTAAGTAACAATTTCACAATCAGATGAATCTTATCAAGGGAATACAGTTTAAGTTTACAATCACTTGGACAAGATCATAATTATCTTATTTCATTTATTTGTTCATTTATTTTTTTTAATTTTCATTTCCAACATATAATACATTTACAATTGCATAGAACAAACATATCACAATTTTACAATTTCATAACAACATGAATTATGTGACAATAATTCAGATATACAGACATGGATCAAGAATAGCTCTCATCGAACGAATTCAAATTAATTTCTGTTGATGTTTTACTCAAGAATAATTTTGAAAATTAGCATTCATGAACATCTCGCTACGAATTTTGTTGATGTTCCAGAGCCAAAAATAATTGGTATTGTATTCATACTCATCTTGCAAATTATTTCAAAACGAGAAAAATGTTTCGAACTCGAACATTGCAAAAAAACGGAAGAAAATAATGTATTTTTAAATATAAATCCCATCAACAGTATAGTTCTACTCACCATTGACTAATCCTCCCACGGTCAGTACAAGGAATAGGATACATAATTTTAGTCCTGTCATATCCATGATTCGTCTACTGCTGCTAGACAAGACCAAATGTTTTTTAAACGAGTTGAAGTATTTGTTTTCTCTCAAACACGAATGATTGCTGTCGAATTTATCTTGTCTCGTTTTATTAACGGCTAGTCAATGTAACAACTTGCAAGAATTACGATTCTTAATAGACAAGAGGTGAATAAGAAGAAGAAATACTTTTGTCCACGGCAAGAGTTGCGATTTTTAATTTTTTTTATAATTTATAATTTTAATAGAGATGATAACCTGCAGAAGTCAAAGTAGACCATTAAAAATGTGCGTGCAGTTCCTGGTTTAATAAACTTCATAAGCTGTTCTAATTATGACAAGTGTTTAAACTGCTCACAAAGTGAGACGATAGGATATCTTCAACAGGGTGATATGATAAATTAAACATTGAACATTGAACATTGAGCTTCGCTGAAGCCCCATTGCAGTCAATCGCCCACGTTCAATGGAGTTGAGCCCTAACAAGGCCGAGCTATTTTATGTATTTATTTTAAAACAAATTATTTATTTATCTATTTATTTGTTTTATTTGTTTAATTTTTTTATTTTGTATATATATTTTGTAATTATTTTATTTGTTTATTTATTTATTTATTCTTTTTTTTTTTTGGGGGGGGGGGGGGCATTATCTCCCTCTTAAGATCTCGGCCGTCAAATATACGATCGCCGTGAAAATTTGCACGTATGTCAAGTATATCAAGTGTATATAATACTATGGTAATTTAATTATATTTTATTCACTAATTCATATATGTATGTCAATTTATGCAAATCAGGTTATAACATTTTCATCTGTGTCCATAAGTCATATGCTTTTGATAATTAAACATTGGTTTACAATACCTTTAAACGCTTTGAATAATAAAACAACAGCAATATTGGAAGAGCCATGTTATTCCTTATGTTTTCTATAGTTTTCATAATTTCTGATTTATTTATTTGTCTTCATATCAATGAAATATTTCGAGCCCCAAAACAAACACTTAAAATGAAAACAATACCAAATGTGACCGCCCACCGTCAAACCCCCAAAAAGTTTACCAGAATGAGTTAAGACTTTTTTTACATAGCTTGAAAGAGAAGACTATAAGCTTTAATATGATACATAATTAATTAAATTTGGACTAGTATAACATATTCAAAAAAGCGATTAAAAGTAGCAGAGTAAGTAGGGCTAGTTTTACAGAATAATGAGAAAAGGTCTCTAAAGTTTACGATCACTCAGGCGCGCAGTGCGAAGGAACTTTTGTTGAATCCCTTGTGAAGGGAATTACAACTCCATTCCAGGATCGAATGAAAGCTGAACTTGGACCTGGAACCGGTAATTTGTCAGGGGCGTCGATCCGTTTTTTCGATTGGGGGGGCGAAATTTGAAAAAAATTCCAGAGTGACCTGCACTGAGAGAGCTAAAAGCCCCACATTGGCATGCCCGGAAGTTTTATTATGCGCTCATTGAAAGTGTCTTGATGGCTCGAAGACCTGACTTTTGGGGCACCCACATATGGGGGCAATAATGGGGGTCCAGGGGGCGGAGCCCCCGGAAGCTTTTAGATTTAAGACTTTGCAACTCCTATTATTGTATAAAATAGTGAACCTATTCGTAACGTATTTTTAAAGGGCATAGCGAGGAAAAGATTGAGCATTGCACGAGATGGATCCACGTGATCCTGTATACTATAGAGCCATCGATATAGTCTAGGGCATTGGGCTCCCATGAAACTAAGCAAGGGCGTCAACAACTTCTCAAAAGTTGAGGGGAGACATTGCGAGGAAGCGAAGCGACCGAGCGGGGGAGGGTGTGGGAGGGGGTGTCCCCCTCCCACAGTAGGGAGCTTTTGTATTTTGGGGCGTGAAATTGTGCGATTTGGTGCACACCTGAGACAGACATTTCACGTAATATGAAGTATATAAGTATGGAACCAAACATACATACTGACAAAGGGAGGGGGACAATCTCCTCCACTTTCAAATGTGGGGGGACATGATATTCCAATTTGATTTGCGTTCAGCGCATATGGACCGAATTGACTGAAAGATATATTTCAGATTATTTTATTTTCTGTGACGGTGTGCTATGTATAGATGAGGGTTTAATAAACTTCGTTTGAGGTGTGCGTTTCAAAAATTACACTGCCCAACACATTTCGAAAGGTGAGTTCCCGCAACCAAAATGAAACTTGCAATATGAGAAACTGTATGCGCGCGCGAAGCGCGCGGCAAAAAAGAGATTTACAGTCCTTTTCAAACTAAAAAACGGCTATTTTGAAGATTAATTATTGATAAATGTGTCTTTCCCCTCTTTGGCATTATATCACTCGATTTTTTTCTTCCTCATTTTCGGAATTATTGGGGGGGCGAAATGATATGTTCGCCCCCCCAATATTTTCATTGGGGGGGCGACCGCCCCCCTGCCCCCCCAGGATCGACGCCCCTGTAATGTGTAGCGATTAGCCAATCACAGGCCGCATTCAGCGATCGCGTGCGAATCTGGGCTATAGTACGGTCGTAGCTAGCTGCAACGAGCTGACCGAAGAGCTATTGTGTCGCAGCGTACTGCAATAAGATTTTTGATTAACTTGAGTCACTCCGAAAAAACATGTTCTAGAAAACTGCTTATAACTCAACTTTGGCTTTGTTTTAAGACTCCATATTTGTACAGTCGATAGATGAAAGATTATACTTTCAGGAAAAGTAAAGTTCAAAATTTTCATTTTTTTGCATAATTTACACATTTTGGCTCATAGCACACAAACATATCTGGCGACTTTATGTGGGTTTGAGGAAAATCAGAACTTAGCACAGGCCCGATGGCCCGGGGCCACCACAAATCGCTGTCGGGCCAGTAAAAACTCATATTTCCAATGTTTCCCGATCGGGCCACCAAATGTTGAAGCTATTGTGCAGAAAATTATGGTAATTGTTTGCAAATTTGATACCTCACAGAAAACACTTGAAAACAAATTGACACGATTTAATGTATAATTTAATTGCAGTAAAAAATATATAATAAAAACAAGTTTATACAGATGGTGAAAGATGTTTCTGCCAAATAAATCAACAAATTGACTTTATTGAAAATAAATGTAGATAATAATATCACTAATATTTTAATTATATCATTTTAGAATTTGGATTATTTACAAATTAATAGTAATTCAAAACAACTCTGGACAGTAAAGACGAACGGAAACATACGTTATAGTTAGAGGGCGCTTCGAGAAATAACTATTTTGTGAGGTAACGACAAAATAAGTGTAACGTCTGAAAGAGTACACAGTTGTACAGACAGAATCAACTTTGTTTGATCAAAATCGGTTCAGAAACAGCGGATTCAATTTGGAATAAATGTTGGCAACCAACTTTAATTCAATAATTTAAGAACATATTTAAACATTCTACACATTTTGGAATATATACCAAAATATTAGTTCTTGATGATCTCTATATTGAATAATAATAATTATTAACCAAACATCACATTCTCATAATTCGATTAAAACAATGTTGAAACTTGAGGTATCTGGAGGGTGCCATCTTGAATACGGTTAATCATGACTAATGAGTCATACAAAAGCAAAACAAAGAGAAAATGAAAATGTTTAAGAAAACATGGAAGTGGGCGATTTGAATAAAGATAAAAAAAGAATGAAAACGTAATAAAAGGATGGCTATATACTCAGTGAATAAAACACAATGAAGGATGGAATGAACGACTGAATTATTGGAGGAATGTTATACACTACTCACAACAAGTAAGTACCCCCTTAGCATTTTTTCATATATCTCAAAAAGCATTTCACCGATTTTGATCATTCAAACGGTAATGGATGCGCAATTTTCTTACGCACAATGTGAGTGGTAAATGGTTGCCATAGCGTTACGTTTTCATCATGAAAAAATGAATTTTCTAAAACAAAGTTTTTTTTTTTGGCATAGTGGGTACATTTTGTACACAAGTAAGCTTTTGAACTGTGAACAATGCAGCAGTAGTACTGAATTACATAACAGATTAGTGAATTAGGCCAACTCCAATAAAGATGAAAACAGGACCTGATTTCGGCCATTCTAACCCCCAACAATTTCATATTGAAAGGCCTATTGTTTTAGAAAAATGCATGCTTTTGTCACTAAAACAATGCAGCAGTAGTAGTGGATTACATAATAGATTTGTGTGTCGGGTAATCTTCAATAAAGATGTTTACTCGTTTACAAAATGTACCCACTATGCCAAATAAAACTGAAAGTGCAACTTTTATTTTGGCACTTTGTTTTAGAAAATTCATGTTTTGATGATGGAAACGTAACGCTATGGCAACCATTTACCACTCTCATTGTGCGAAAGAGAATTGCGCATCCATTACCGTTTGAATGATCAAAATCGGTGAAATACTTTTTGAGATATTTAAAAAAATGGTAGGGGGGTACTTACTTGTTGTGAGTAGTGTATACTGATATACATAACTGATCTATTCTGACTTGATACAATATACAAAAATGCAAATAATGTATATATTTCATGTTTAAATGATGAACTAACAATACAAAATAGCAGAAGAACCCCGGAAGAACAAGGCAAATTTAAATACTAAACGGAATGCTTGATACACGAGTTTGGGTGCCTATACACGAATTTGAGACCTAAACGCTGACCACGGAGTTTTTCATGCCCTTTCTTAATTTCTGTTTGACAGGATTTTGCGATTGCATGCTCGAAAAGTGAAATTAATGACCGTTCTATAGCTATTCAAAATAATGATCACAATCGTCAGTTTGTTTGCTGTTCCGACGAATTTGACTGGGAAAACCTACCGATAAATTCATACATACTTTCACATTGCAGCATATTATTCTTGTCACTTCGAATAGAAGAAGTTTATGTAAAAGAATTGTCACTTACAAAATAGATTAGTACTAATTATTAAAAGTTTCAAAGTTCTGATTAAACAAAAAAATTAAAAACTTGTAAAGTATATATTTATAGTCCAAAGATATAAATGATTGCAAAATTATTTTTAAAGTATATAATACGAAAATATAATTGACTGAAAAATAAACACAGTAGAAAGTATATAGTACACATTATGCTTAATATAATCGCTATAATTTTTGGCAAGCAGCACGTATGAAATACAATATCAAAATGAACGTAAAAGTCTATATAATGACTGTCAAAGTTGAAAAATTAGCCATATATTAACGGGGTATAGATCAGTTTTGGTATATAGGACGCTTCAAGAAATATTTTGTCGTGTCAAATTTGAAAGAGCTTACAATTTTAATGACAGAATAAACTTTATTTGATCAAAATCGGTTCGGAAATATCAATAAATATATTCGATGATTAAAATTTTAAAAAATGCTGCCTTACACTATTTCAAAATTTTACAAAAGAGGTTAAAATAGTTGTTGATGATCTCTCTATATAATCATTATTTCAACAAAAACTTCACATGCACAATTTTGTTATACATTTTTGTTAAACCAATGCGTTTTAGAGAGCGCCCTCTTGTGTTTTAACAGCTCTTTTTGAATGATAACAGGCTTTTCACTTAGTCGATTGTAATGTTGTATACCTTTCGAACATGGTGGAGTTATAACTATTAGTTTGTAATGTTACTGTGCAGGTTTTGGTGACTCAAATTTAGTTTGACAAAACTGTACTATCCCTTTAAGTGTTGTCAGGTCGACTATTATAATAACATCATAATAAACGTGATAATAATACATTACAATAAACATAGTAACTTGATATAATATGTATGTGTACAACTGCAGTGGCGTAGCTGCGGGTGGGGGGGGGGGGGGCACGTGCGCCACTAATAATTTGACAAGAACAATGTAAAACATAAGGCGGAATTTGTTTGCTATAATAAAGAAGTACACAAGGTGTGCCTCCAATAATTTGCGTTCCCCCACCCCATTTGGTCAGAACAACGATCTGTCTTGGTGACGACCCCCCCCCCCCCCTTCCCCCAACGATCTGTGCTGGTGACGACCCCCCCCCCCCCCCCCCGGCTTACACGACTTTGGTCTCGGTCCAGATTGTGTAAACTACGCCCCCCTCCAAAAATCCTGGCTACGGGCCTGAAGAGGCCATCCATCCATCTCTCCATCCATCCATCCATCCATCCATCCATTCATCCATCCATCCATCCATCCATTTATCCATCCATCCATCCATCCATCCATCCATCCATCCATCCATCCATCCATCTCTCCATCCATCCATCTGTTCACCCATCCACCCATCCATCCATCCATTTATCCATCCATACATCCATCCATCCATCCATCCATCGATCCATCCATCCATCCATCCATCCATCCATCCATCCATCCATCCATCCATCCATTTATCCATCCATACATCCATCCATCCATCCATCCATCGATCGATCCATCCATCCATCCATCTCTCCATCCATCCATCTGTTCACCCATCCATCCATCCATCCATCCATCCATCCATCCATCCATCCATCCATCCATCCATCTCTCCATCCATTCATCTGTTCACCCATCCACCCATCCATCCATCCATTTATCCATCCATACATCCATCCATCCATCTATCCATCCATCCATCCATCCATCCATCCATCCATCCATCCATCCATCCATCCATCCATCCATCCATCCATCCATCCATCCATCTCTCCATCCATCCATCTGTCCACCCATTCATCGATCCATCAATACATTCACACATCCTTCCATCCACCCATTCTTCGTAGATGCTGGCATCGAATTGATGTGTAGGCCGATTAGAACGTCTTCTCCTCCTGATGCACACAAAACATGACCTTTTGAAGAAACCTCGTCGTCCTACCTGCATACAAAGATATAGAGATACATTGTAATTGTTATGCTAATAATGTACACATTCTCCTTTGATGTCACATGCACTTGGCATGTTTTTTTTTTAATTTTTGGATCATACATTTATAAGCAATAAATACATTATAAATAAACTGAAAAATAAACTGAAATAATTTTTGTTTTATTTTGTATTATTATTATTTACCTGAAATCCCATTCAAGCATTTCAACCTGTACTTGGGATGGACCAAGGCGAAGTAGACTGGCACAGCGATAAGGGCTATTACCAGACCAATGGATTTTCTGACCGGGTCAGCGTAGATGGACATTACTGCGATGAACAGGAGAGTGAGCAGGTATATGATGGCGATGATGAGAGGAACCTATATAGATGTTGAGAAACAATCATTCGTCGGGTGAGAAAGAGAAGGGCTTTAAGTCGATTTTAGGTGATGAAAGCACATTTTTCACTTTTTGTGTGTGGGGCATTTCCCAGTACTGTTATTTGGCTTTAAACATGATTATCTCCGACGTACAAAACGTGACTTAAAGTGGCCAGGCAAGCTAAACGCATGTTATCTTCTGTTCATCTCTATTAGTGTACACATCAACTATTTGTAAACCATTTGACCCAAACATATTTTGTTTTATTTAAAACATTTTAGTAATTATTTGTCTCCATATTGTGAAGCCCCCTCTTCTGAAAATCTCTCCAGAGTAGAATTCTATTGTTGACCTGTTGTGACATTATCAGCCATTCACTACTCAGTTACAAAGAAGTTACCTTCACCCAAGCTGAGTGCCTAATCACAATAGCATCACACGGTTGAATAGAATACCAACTCACACACCTTCAATTTCAATAGCTGTTGCTATGTCAGAAGAAAAACACTGTCTAAGCTATTGCATGGAGGTATGCAGGGCATGCTTTTGTGTGGATGTTCTTTTTGTACTTTCATCTTTTGTTAATCTCATGGTAGCTGACCAGTGATTGACAGATGATGTCACAACAGGTCAACAATATAATTTACTCTGGAGGGTTTTTTAGGAGGTGGGGCTTAGCAACATGAAGAAAAATAAATGATAAAATGTTTAAAAATATACAAAACATATTTAGGTCAAACCGTTTACAAATATTGAATG
>JBAMJV010001029.1:0-90041 GCA_037951105.1 Echinarachnius parma | reverse complement strand
AACCCTCCCCCTCTGGCTCTTCCCCAGCCCTCGGTCGCTTCGCTCCCTCGGGACTCATTTTTTGGGCTGTAAGCTATGTTGTTGGATCATACATAATGTGGCATATGGTTTATGTTTGTATGCACCAAATTGCACCATTTCAAGTATATAAATGCAAGATCTTCCCCGTGGGAGGGAGATACCCCTCCCAAACCCTCCCCCTCTGGCTCTGCCCCAACCCTCGGTCGCTTCGCTCCCTCGGGACTCATTTTTGGCTGTAAGCTTTGGTGTTGGATCATACAAATGTGGCATATGGTGTATGTTTTTATGCACCAGAATGCACCATTTCAAGTATATAAATGCAAAATCTTCCCCGTGGGAGGGGGATACCCCTCCCAAACCCTCCCCCTCTGGCTCTGACCCAGGCCTCGGTCGCTTCGCTCCCTCGGGACTCATTTTTGGCTGTAAGCTATGTTGTTGAATCATACATAATGTGGCACATGGTTTATGTTTTTATGCACCAAATTGCACCATTTCAAGTATATAAATGCAAAATCTTCCCCGTGGGAGGGGATACCCCTCCCAAACCCTCCCCCTCTGGCTCTACCCCAACCCTCGGTCGCTTCGCTCCCTCGGGACTCATTTTTGGCTGTAAGCTTTGATGTTGGATCATACAAATGTGGCATATGGTTTATGTTTTTATGCACCAGAATGCACCATTGCAAGTATATAACTGCAAAATCTTCCCCTGGGAGGGGGATACCCCCTCCCAAACCCTCCCCCTCTGGCTCTGCCCCAGCCCTCGGTCGCTTCGCTCCCTCGGGACTCATTTTTGGTTGTAAGCTATGTTGTTTGATCATGTTTTTATGCACCAGATTGCACAATTTCAAGTCAAAAAATGCAAAAGCTCCCTACCGTGGGAGGGGGGACTCCGCTCAATCACTTCGCTCCCTCGGGCTTGGTCGCTTTATCCTCGCAATGTCTCACTCTTACCTCTGGCTCAAAGTTGGCAACTCTGTGAGTGGGGTTGGGCATGAGCCCCTAAACATATAAATCGTGAGCCCCCTTAGGGTTTTGCCCCCCCAATCCAAAACTGCTTCCGGCGCGCCTGCTACTACTACTACTACTACTATTACTACTACTACTACTACTACTACTACTACTACTACTACTTACTACTACTACTACTACTACTACTACTACTACTACTACGTAGGTGGACAACCTCGCGATCTAGCTACTGGAAGTCCACAAAACGCGTATGAACGATTTAACCCATAATGTACGTTAATAGCGCCTTAAATCCTTAGGGTTCATGAAGGTTTGTCTCTGCTATTTTCACAATATACACTTACAAGCATTATGATATCATCAAATTGCTTCGGATCCGTGTTCTGTAGAGTCGTGTGCATCTTTTGATACCAGATTTGACTGCATAATATCTTCGTATTATTGTAAACAGGAACACCAGATAATGTACCCATAATTAACCCATAATGTACGTTAATAGCGCCTTAAATCCTTAGGGTTCATGAAGGTTTGTCTCTGCTATTTTCACAATATACACTTACAAGCATTATGATATCATCAAATTGCTTCGGATCCGTGTTCTGTAGAGTCGTGTGCATCTTTTGATACCAGATTTGACTGCATAATATCTTCGGTTAATGTGTCACATCTCATTTAGTAACACAGTATTTTGTAATTATTGACCCAACTTGTCACGTACAATTTGCCAGTTTGTACATGTTGTATTCTAATCTCTAAAGTTCATTTGATCCATGGTATAATACATTTTTATAAATTATACTCGCAGTAATGGCCATGGAATACAAAAGTGCTATAATATATTCCCCCCGTCTTTTTATTAACCAATTCGTCCATACCAGTTTCACTTTGAAGATCTTTAAGATGTATACATTCGTATTATTGTAAACAGGAACACCAGATCAATTATCAACAAGTTGAGGTTCGCCCTGATGACCTAGCCATGGTTGAAGACTTCAGCGAGAATGGTTTCAACCATTTTATATAAAAAATTATGCATGTGATGTTTTATTGAAATAATGATTAAATCATCAACAATTATTTAAAAAACGCTTTTGGAAATTTGTGAAAATTTGTTAGCATTTAAAAAAATTTTTGAAAAAAACATTTAATTATTTGGGCCCCAAATAATTATTAGATCAGATATATTTATTGATATTTCAGCCGTTTCTGGACCGATTTTGACCAAATAAAGTTTATTCTGCCATTAAAATTGTATGTTATCTCAAATTCGACACTCAGTTTTGCATTACCTCACAAAAAAATTGTGATGTGCAGCGCCCTCTCTACCAAAACTAAACTACTCCTTTAAAACCAATGAGTTTTAGAAAGCGCCCTCTTGAGTTGTAACCGCTCTTTTTGAATGATCATAGGCGTACCCAGGGGGGGGGGGGGTGGGGGGGGGGGGGGGGGTTTCAACCCCCCCCCCCCCCCCCCCCCTTTAAAAATTGTATCCGGTCTCGAGACTACTTTTTAAGCGGTCTCGACCGTCTAAAACCTGGTCTCGACCGACTAAAACCTGGTCTCGACCGACTAAACCCTGGTCTCGGCCCCCAAATTTTTCGAAGATCTCTGGTCTAGGGCTCGTAAATTTAGAAAGTACTTGGTCTCGGCTTCGATATTACGGACACCCTCCCCCCCCCCCTCCCCTCCCCCCCCCCCCCCCCCCCCCCCTCCCCCACTGAGAGAGGTTTTCAACTTTGAAGGTACTTGGTCTCGGTCTCGAAAATTGTGAAAGTACTTGGTCTCGGCTTCGAAAAAATGTTTACGATGTTGATAATGAGTGATGGTGTAATTAAAATAACTCATGTTTTATTTCTGATAAATGATACTCCATATGCACAGGACTTAATATTGGTTATACTTGTTTAAGTACATTGCCATGTCTCGTTTGTTTTACGAACTGCTGTACAAAGTCAATGTCAAAGTCCTTAACATTCGCATTTTACATGTTTCGTTAGAAATGCCTTTTGGTTGAATGTATACAATGTATACCTCATTAATTATAGGTTTTCCCATTCATTTTAACACTATTGCCATTCAATTTCATTAATTCGTCATTCAAATTCGTCCCGAGGAACCACCAGAGCGGAAATCCCAACTTCAATTTCGTCTTTCGTCAATCAATTTAACACAATCACCAAACAATTTAGTCATTAGGCACACATTTTCGTCAATTGCAAATCAAATTCGTCGGTCACAGTTGCTGAACACATAAAAGCGAAAGCAATTTCGTCAATTGGCAACCAATTTCGTCAAAACTCCATTCAAATTCGTCCTATGTATTTAGGAGGTAATTTTCTGTTATATATTGTCTTGATGTAATTGTTGAATTGTAACATTAATTATATAGGGGGTAACACACACACACACACACACACACACACACACACACACACCTATCCACACACACACATACACACACACATACGTTTAAAACATATCTTCATTCAATTATATATTTTTTGTATAGAAATATATGTAATGTTGTTATGTTTTGTTTTATATATTTTGTAAGAGATTTGAAGTAAATCAAACTGGACTTTTTATTTATTTTGTTTCATCTTGATTTGGAAATAAAACAAACAAACAAACAAACACACATCACACACACACACACACACACACACACACTGGTTTTCCTATCCCCAACAAAAGGCTATACCACCTGACGAATTTGAATGACAAATTCACGAAATTGTTTGCACAATGACGAAATTGAACTTAACATTCACCACCAACTTAGTGGCCGAGACGAATTCCAATGACAATTGACGATTTTGAATGCGAAATATTTGAAATTGGTTGACCAATGACGAAATAGAATGACCATTGACGAAATTGAAGTTGGGATTTACGCTCTGTTGGTTTCTCGGGACGAAATTGAATGACGAATTAATGAAATTGAATGACAATTGTGTTAAAATGAATGGGAAAACCTATATTATGATTCTTTTATATTAAAGTTATTTTATATTGAAGCTATTTTATAGAGCCTATACTATATAATAGAGAGGACCGATCTCGACCTGCACTTGTGCTAACTTTCGGTTCTCTTATAACAACAACTTGATTTTCGATCTATAAAATGTTTTGTTAGGTAGATATACGTCTGACATTGTTATTTTTGCTTTCATATGAACAATTTTGTCTTACATGTATTTGATTTGATTTGATGATGATGTATTTTTTGTTGTTGTTAATAAACTTCAAACTTCAAGCACACAGACCCACACACGCACATGATTTGAAGATCAATGTCCCCACATAGGTTCGGAGTGATATAGCGTCCTCTACGAAACGAGAATTCGGATGTTGTGAGAGAATTTGAGTGCGAGCGACCTCGAGATTCATTCGATTCGTGATAAGCACAGTTGGTGCACTTGGAGGAGGGGGATCGGAGTAGCTAGGTGTGGGGGGGGGGGGGGGGGGGCGCAGGGCATTCGTTTCCAGTCAAAGAGTGAGTTTTAATATACCAGTTCGCAGTTACGTTTTGCGCATGTGCAGTACAAAGGTCAAGTGAGAAAGTTGTGCATTCATCGAGTTGAAAGGACTGGATAAGGTTCTTTATTACTAGTTATTCTTGTTTACATCGATTGGAAATTCCTTGATGCGAAGGTTGATAAATTGTTCTCATGAAAGGGAACAAAAGATATCCCATGACAACCATCTGCCACTCTGAATATGACTACACAGAGTAAAGACTGTATAGCCTACCCATGATTGTAGAATTCAATGGCTATCAGGGGTCAAGTGAGAAATGCTATCTGCGAACTGGTCTATTGTTAGTCAGTTGTGTGTCAATTACACAAACGGAATTGCCCTCACAATGCTCCACGCTACACGCATACACTTGTTTCCGCAGAACTTTACGCGTCTAAACAAATACAATCTGTGGACGTAAATCATGAACCAAGATGGAAACTTGTTCCCCTTTGTAAATAATTGCCCCCTCCATATCATCTTACAATGGGAGAAAACCAGAAAGGCAAAACAGAAACACAATATTTCATTGATGCCCGAAATTATTGTCATGAACAAGGAGCGCTATCCCAAACAGCGTCCATTCCACTTTTATACAAAAAGAAAAAATGGTCGATCTATTTGCAAAATTGAGTAATGTTCATTGCGATGTATTCACAGTTTTAACGAAAATTGCGCAATGAAATACAATTTAAAGTTTTCAAACAAAACCGCACTTCTGTAAATTAAAACCGAAAATGTTTTCCGCTTTTTAAAATCGAGATCTTGAACTGCACGAACAAACTGCACTTTGAATTATATAACCCACTTCCCACTCACTACCCACTACCAAGAAAAAGGTACAGTACATAATGTCCCAGTTTATATATACTTAGCTAGTTAACTTCACAGTTGCAGCGACGCTGGTGGAAGAAATCTCACAAACCGTCACACCTCCGCCCGCTCGAATATTGATTAGCGCAACACTGGACGTTTGCATTTCGCATTTACACTCGCGCGCGCGCCCAGCTATTCTAGTCCGGTTTCATTCAATTTACGCGGAATCTCCTCTCCTTCTTATAACATCTCCTACTCCCCCTTATCACATCATTATTTTGTACTTTGTGCTTGAACTTTGTGTGTTTGCGAGTCGAAATCTTTAGTCAAATTTGCAGAGGTTTTTTTTTTTTTATTAACGGAAGAGTAGGCTAGTATTCCAAACAAAGAATAGCACCACCGCACGCGCGTGACTGAAATTAGCGCCTATTTCGTGAACGCTCTGTTCTCTCTCCCCGCTGATAATTATGTTGACACGTCAATTACACACGTTTTCTTAACCCCCTCAGCACCGTGGAATGTGTTAACTATGTGACCTTTTCAAATATACAGTGTTGAAACCACGTTTGGTGATGAGGAGGATGTTGACAAAGAAATTATGGTTTATAGTGAAGCAAAAAAAAAAGAGCGTTGAACTTATTCAAGTATAAAGATGCATAATAGGTGGACAATTTAATAAAGAATTTCGCGCAAAAATCATTCAGTTTTGCTTTCTTCTGGCATTACGCAGTTTCGAGTTAAAATAAATTAACATACACTTTTTGTATGAAGTGAGCAAAAATGATCATGGTTTTTATCTTTGTTGATGGGTAAACTTTTCTGGGCTGTTTATAACGACGCAACGTAAGTCAAAACGGGTCAAGTATTGAGAATTGCTCCCAATTATTACTGTTTATTCCTCCCTCCCAAAGAAAATGGATGATTAGGTATAATGATATCCTACGATGACAAGAAAGGTACTTTAATTAATGTCCTTTTCCACACAGCATACTGTACCGTGTAAAAGTGAAATTATCATTATCAATATTGGATGCCAACGTTGTTTCCCACACCTCTTTCAAACGCACATTATCTAACAATTGCTAGTGTAATAATTTATTGATTTGAGTCAAAGGTTCGATTTTCGGCGGATATTAAAAAACGACTACAGGTTTAAGTGCCACATGTGGACGCAAGGTTATTAGCTGAGCTCAAGTGTGTGTCAACATTGGTTGCCAATGTGGTTCCCGTTCATCCTCTTTTGTTTGCAACACCTCTTTCAAGCGCCCATCACCAATCCGCCTATTATGTCCAACCATTGGTACTGTATAATATGAGTTAATTGAATTGAGTTAAAGGGATAGTTGAGTATTGGTCAAACTTAACTTTAGTAACCAAAACCTGCACCATTACGGTACAAAGTAATAATTATAACTTCACCATGCTCGGAAAGTATACACAATTACAAACGACTAAGTAAAACCCCTGTTATCATTAAAAAAAAAGAGCCGTTACAACTCAAGAGGGCGCTATTTAAAAAAATCATTGGGTTTAGCCTTTTTTCATACAAAATTGTGCATTTAATGTTTGTTAAAATAATGATTCAATAGAGATATCATGAACGACTTTTTAAAAACCCATTCAGATTATTTTTAAAGTAGTCTTCGGGCATTTTAATTGTTTTCTTCTAAATAGTCTAAATATCGCCCCGCTCACCGCGGTGATGGCCGGTGTGAACTATTTTGAATACAAATATATTTATGGATATTTCAGCCGTTTCTTAACCGATTTCGATCAAATAAAGTTTATTCTGTCATTAAAATTGTATGTTCTTCGAATTTGACAGTCAGATTTTCATTATCTCACAAACAAATATCGGGGTGCTCTTCGGGAAATACCAATAGTATCAATACTCAACACTACCTTTAAAGGTCCGACTTTCGGCGGATATAAAAGCGACTCTCGGGTTTAGTGGCACATGTGGACGCGAGGTTATTATCTTAGCTCAAGTGTGTGTGTCAACATTGGTTGCCAATGTGGTTCACCTCAAGGTACCCTGGTATAGTTTTAATCCTCTTTTGTTTTCAACACCTCTTTCATACGCCCATTATCGATGCGCCTCAAATCCAATTCCACTGAAGTACGTTAATCCCTAGAACGACAATGGCCTGGTAAATCTCGTTCACCGCTCTTAACTATGTTAACCACACAGATCAGTGGCGTTAACCCTTTTCCTTCCGGATTGTAAAATCTTCTTAGAGGTAATACATGATATGCCATGATTATATCAGCATCGGGTTAGCAAGTACTCTCCGCGAACAATACGTTAAAGGGAAAGTTGAGTTTTGGTAGAGAGGGCGCTAGACTACTTAATTGGTTTGTGAGGTAATGAAAAACTGAGTGTAAAATTTGAAAGAGCATAATATTTAAACAATAAAATCATCTTTGTTTGATCAAAATCGGTTCAGAAACAGCTGAAATATCCATAAATATAACAATTTGTAATAAACCCGGGGCCCCGGGTTTATTAGAGATTTTTGAACCAGCCGTTAAAAATTCAAAAAAAATGCTTCCTCTTTTCAAAAAAGTTACAAAATAGGTATTTAAATAGTTGTTGGTTATTTCTCTATCTAATCACTATTTCAACAAAGCATCACATGCACAATATTTTATTCAAAATGGTTGAAACCGATGAGTGTTTAGAGAGGGCCCTCTTACGTTTTAACGGCTCATTTTGAATGATAACATGATCTTTACTACGTCATTTGTAATTTTGTGTTCCTTTCTAGTTATAACTATTAGTTTGTAATGTAATGATGCAGGTTTTGGTTACTAAAATTCAGTTTCACTAAAACTGTACTCTCCTTACCAGAACTCAACTATCCCTTTAATAACTTCTTCGACTCTATGATATTGGACTTATTAAAGATACATACAGGTTTTTGTAAATCGCCTTATTTAATTTTCACACAGAGTTAGACAACATGTTGAATTTCTAGATCAATCATTCGTGCGTTTTTAAAGGGAGCGTTGAGTATTGGTATTTTCCGAAGTGCCCCCCCAAAATTAATTCCAACAGATTTGGTTGATTTCAGTTCCATATGAAAGATCATCAAAAAAAACATGGGAAATGATAATAATTCCAAATCAAATGCTCTAATTGTTGTGCAATTTGCTTTCAAAATATTATATAAAAGTGTTTGACGTCCGGACATCACTTTTTAGAGAACGCTAGCGCGAGTCGCTAGCGATCTAGGTCGTCATGATAAAGAACTGAAACTAAATATTTTTGTGCACGTTAATTATGCTTAAAACTATACATATGATACGGTACTTACCAGCAATTCACTCTCCAATATGTGATCCAACTATCGGGTGGATTAAGATTATGATTTCCCCTCCATTCCGCAAAAAAGCAGTGATATTTGCGCCTCATGGATTTGTCTCCGTGTGTTAGCGCGACTCCGAAATAGGCGAACAAACGGGGCTTGCTACACGTACTACACGTACTAATTACCGCGCACTGCACTACAGTCCCGTATTAGGACCTAGAACGCTAGTTCTTCGCGCTGGCGTTAATTTGACACTTTGAGTTGTAACGGCTCTTTTTGAATGATAACAGGGGTTTTATTTTGTGGTTTGTAATTGTGTATACTTTTCGAGCATGGTGAAGTAATAACTATTAGTTTGTACCGTAATCGTGCAGGTTTTTGTTACTAAAGTTAAGTTTGACCAATACTCAACTACCCCTTTAAAAGGGTAGTTCGGTTTTGGTATAGAGGGCGCTGCACGAAATACAATTTTAATGGTATAATATACTTTATTTGATCAAAATCGGTTCAGAAACGGCTGAAATATCAATAAATATATCCGATCGGAATAAATCTGGTGCCCAGATTTATTCGATGATTTTGAAAAATGCCTACACTTTTTTCAAAAAATTTCGAAAGAGGTTTTTAAATAGTTGTTGACAAGATATCTAATAATTTTTTCAACAAAACATCACATGCATAATTTTGTATGAAAAATGGTTGAAACCAATGCTCTTTTAGAGAGCGCCCTCTTGTGTTTTAATCGCTCTTATTGAATTATTTAATGATTTTTAATTAGTCGTTTGTAATTGTCTATACCTTTCGAGCATGGTGGAGTTACAACTATTAGTTTGTAGCGTTATTGTGCAGGTTTTGGTTACTAAAGCTCAGCCTTACCAAAACTGTACTACCCCTTTAAACTAAATACTTAGAATAAGCATGGATTGTACTAGCACAATCCATGGAATAAGTTACCAAACAACAACATTCCTCAATCTGACTTGATGGGGAGAAACCTATCTATCAGAATATAATTGACATTGATATACCCTTGGATATACCAAGCATAACCTGTTACTTCATGAAAAACTTGCATAATACATCACAGTGTAAGCGTCATTTCAAAGGTGAACATTCTACCCGACTAAAATATAATTCCTAAAATATGATTCTTATGGCTCTTTGTATAGCGCACCAATATTGCGACCTGGGAGTGGGAGTCAAGATCGAATCCTACCAAACCAAAGCTAGATGTGTTTCGTTATAGTATCATGTATTTAGAAAAGATTTCTACCGATCATACATTGTCATAATCATTTCGTTCTTTTGAATGCATTTCGTTGAGGTTTGCGCCAAACCACGAGTGGGTAGTTTAGTTTTGGTAAGGCTGAACTTAAGTAGCTAAAACCTGCACAGTAACATTATAAACTAATAGTTATAACTCCACCATGCTGGAAAGGTATACAAAATTACAAACGACTAAGTAAAAAGCCTGTTATCATTCAAAAAGAGGTGTTTAAACTAAAGAGGGCGCTTTTTTTAAAAGGCATTGGTTTCAACCATTTTTCATACAAAATTATGCATGTGATGTTTTATTGTGTATAATGATTAAATAGCGAGATCATCAACAACTATTTAAAAAACGCTTTTGAAAATTTTGAAAAAGTGCAAGCATTTAAAAAAAAAATTCTAAAAATCATCTAATTATTTGGGCCCCAAATAATTATAAGATCAGATATATTTATTGATATTTCAGCCATTTCTGGGTCGATTTTGACCAAATAAAGTTTATTCTGCCATTAAAATTGCATGTTCTCTCAAATTCGACATTCAGTTTTTCGTTACCTCACAAAAAAATTGTGATGTGCAGCGCCCTCTCTACCAAAACTAAATTACCCCTTTAAGATGCATGTTCAAGATGGAATACGTGGAGTAGGGAGCTTTACAGAAATCCGGCGTTGGCCATACTACACGCTACAAGCATGACAAGTATGAAGAGTCCTTTGCCCAACGAAAAATCAACACACAAATCGGATTCCGTTCATTTATCCCGGAAACAATGGTAATGACTCCCTTGGGTAGAAAGTAAGCCCCGATTCAGTATCGATTTCTAATGGCTCGGTCACATATCACCGGATAGCGTAAACGGATGCCCGACGAATAGAACATAAATTACGAAATCAAATCATCCGGTGGTGAAAGTCTTTTTCCGGATTGCTTCATGCACAAAACATTCCGCCGGATAGGACAACGTACATCGCCTGACAAGGGACGGACAAGGAACGCATATGAACGGAGAAGAACGTATTGATAATTTGGCTCTTCGTCGGGCATCCGTTTACGCTATCCGGTGATATGTGACCGGGCCTTAACGTTTTTGTCTTAACTCTCTTTGTATCTTTTCATCCCCTGACCCCATTAATAAAGAGGAAAATCCTCGCCTTAGTCCTTGGAGTGGAAAATCCTCTCGGTAAACAACCATCATCGTGATGCAAATCCTACTTTCTCTGTCATTACTTCCAAAGAAATTATATGCAGACTAATCTATTCTAAGTAGAATTTGGGTTTCAAAATTAAATCTGAGACAGTGTCATAGAAGGTATCATAGTATTAACCTAGTCCATGCAAGCTCAGTTCAATGTTACGCACCATTTATGCATGGCACATTACGTAAGTCCCTAGTGAGAATGATTGTTTGTTCGAAAATCCAGGTAAGCAGCAGCTGCAGATACTGTATATTTATTTTCTCATTAATACCGTACTTCCACAGAAAGTGGGTATGATTCGTAGGGCTTTTAATTGGGAAGGGAGTTTTAGGCAAAATCGTGATTATATACTCACTCCCTCCACAGTTCAATGTTACGCAACAATTATTCTGGGACATAATTATTACGTAAGTCCCTAGAGAGCTTGTTCGTTTGAAATCTAGGTAAGCAGCAGATATGCTGTGAATGTGATGAATCCTATTTATTTGCTCATTACTGTATACTTCCACAGAAAATGGTATGCTACTAACACTAACAGTATATACCCCAGTCATGCCAGTGTTTAAGTGGAGAAAATTAACGTTCTTAAAATGAATTAATGATTTTAAGTTTTTATCAAAAGAGGCAGAAAATGTGTATAATAATGCATTGAATATAGGTAAAACAATGATTATAATACAATAACTGGTACAACGGGCATATCCATACCGTAATGCATGAATACCTCCTTTCCAACTAGATCATAATATTTGAGTATAACTAATTGTCCATTTAATCACCTAGATTATAATAGTTTTTTATTATTTTTTATTTGTATTATGTATTGATAATTAAATTTGTTCGAACTGCTGGTAAATTCCTTTGCCATTTAGAGTTGTATGTACTTGCTATGATATCGAGATTCTTGTTGGCTATTGTTCAGTTTTGAAATGCATAATATTAAAAAAAAAAACACTCCCAACTCCCCAGTTGACCATTTCGGTTCGGGGCTACTTTGTCTTTCTACGCCCCACCTCCCATATACCACCCTCTTCATCTTATGCTCAGTCTTGGTGTGGTATAATCCCGGGGATTATGTGCCGGGCGTGCCAAGTGACCCTTGCAAAGCTAGAAATTCATGATAAAAATGAACTTGCATGAAAATGCAGCTCGTTCAGATTTCATAATCCCGACTCTAAGGAATCCATGGTAATCTTGATATATCTCCGCCATCTGGCGTGGATTTTGACTTTTGTTTTCTTCGACTGCCGATGGCGCAGCTCGGGCGGGGTAGGTAGGGGTGGGGCAGGGGAAATTACCCTCTATGTAGGTGTGGTTTTATGACATTAGCTCCTGAACCAATCGCTCCGCTTTTGATTCCTCATGAAGAAGTACATCATATTCTAACCCTATAACCAAAACCATAACTCGAACCGTTTCCTAATCCTATACTAAGCACCGACCATCACTCTCACTGAAACGATAACGTTGTGGTCATCGATGGTCCAGACCTCCTGCCCCTTCTCTCGGCAAAGTGGTAATTAAAGAGATAGTTGAGTTTTGGTAGAGAGGGCGCTACACAAAATCATTTTTTGTGAGATCATGAAAAACTGAGTTTCAAATTTGAAAGAGCATACAATTTTAATGGCAGAATAAACTTTATTTGAATAAAATCGGTTCAGAAACGGCTGAAATAGCCATAACATAACCATCTGTAATAAATGTGGAGCCTCACAAGTATTCGATAATTTTGAACCAGCCGTTAAAATTCGTTTTAATATGCTTCCTCTTTTCAACAATTTTCAAAAGAGGTTTTTAGACAGTTGTTGATTATCTCTCTATCTAATCACTATTTCAACAAAACATCACATGCACAATATTTTATTCAAACTGGTTTAAACAAATGCATTTTTTGAAAGCGCCCTCTTTAGTTTAAACACCTCTTTTTGAATGATAACAGGCTTTTTACTTAGTTGTTTGTAATTTTTGTATTCCTTTTGAGCATGGTGGAGTTATAACTATTAGTTTGTAATATAATGGTGCAGGTTTTGGTTACTAAAATTAATTTTGACTAAAACTGTACTCTCTCTACAAGAACTCAACTATCCCTTTAAACATGAAACATAACAAACAGTGCACATCGGAACCCCGTGCCCTTCTTGCACCCATCTTTGCCACTCCTTTGCCCCTCCTTTGCCCCTTTTTGCCCTTCTTTTGTAAACTATTTGCCCCCTCTTTACCCCTCCTTTGCCCTCTCTCTATCCCTCTTTGGCCAACTCTTCGCCCCTGTTTTGTCAACTCTGTGCCCCCTCTTTACCCCTCTTGCCCAGGGCCTCCTTTGCCCCCTATTTCCCCCTTCTTTGCCCCTCTTTTGCCAACTCTTGGCCGCTCTTTACCTCTCCTTTGCCCCTTCTTTGCCCCTCTTTGCCCTCCTTGTGTCAACTCTTGGCCCCTCTCTTGCCCACTCTTTGCCAACTCATTTGCCCCTCCTTTACCCCTCTTGCCCCTCCTTTGCCCCTCATGTGCCCTCTTTCTGCCCCTCTTTGGCCAACTCTTGGCCCCTGTTTTGTCAACTCTTTGCCCCCTTTTGGCCCCTCTCTTGCCCACTCTTTGCCACCTCCTTTGCCCCTCCTTTACCCCATCTTGCCCCTCCTTTGCCAGTTTTTCCCCTCTTGCCCACTCTTTGCCCCCTCTTTAACCCCTCCTTTGCTCCATCTTTGCCCCTCTTTTGCCGCCTCTTCGCCTCCCCTTTGCCCCCCGTTTGACCCACGCTTGCCCACGCCATAGACAGATGGGAGCAAGACCCTAGCATGCCACTCTCTGCAGCGCGAGGTAGACTTATGAACGTGTACTTTTTATTGGAAATATTCTTTGTGCACGAATGCTTGATATGTTATGACGATTATCTCGAGATATCACTCATCGCGTCTCGTCTTGTGAAATATGAATTCATCTTTTTTTCCTTTTCATTTCAGTATGCTATATATTAATATTCTTGGTATTACTTTCACAAGCAATCAGTCATCGCTGATCATCTATTGAAGGATTTCCTCATTACGCTCGCATTCGTCCATCATTATGATTTCCTTTCTCTAAATCATTCTCTTAAAGACACGATTGGCTGACCACATTGCGCTGGCAGAAAGTGAAAATGACGCAATTCATAATCATCAATCAATCAAGCATTTATCAGATTATATGATTTGAGAATGACATTTAAATTAAGTCGTAATTGCAAATGCTCTTAATAATTTATTTCCAGGAAAGAGTCATTGTGGATAAATGTACCGGGGTTAGTATGATGCGCCGTTTATAGGTCTATGGTAAAACCCAATCAACAAAACACAATACGTTTTTAATTGTTTAATTTACTTCCATCTTGATTGTGATGAGAAAAAAAAACATAAATATTTATAACAAATTCAAATTTGTGTGTTTATGTGTTATGTTACGACTACAAATGTAGTTCATGCATTCAAATGTTCGGTGTCATGCACTGTCCCTTTCATTCCAACGGTCTACGTTCGTCTTGAAACAACGACACACTATAACAACTATTTTAATAGAAATAAAAAAAACCCAAACCACTGCGCAATCTTGGTGGTCTTGTGGTCTAGCAGCCTATATAGTAATCAGGGCCCATATTCATGACAGCCCGCTAGCTTAGTTCCTTGCTAAGTCTATTTTGGATGGCGTGGCTACGAATTATAAAGCACATGCTATTTTAGTTGCTTACTAGGGTTAACTTAGTGGGTACCCAACGCTTACCCAGCTGTTTGTTGCTCGATAAACTGCGCATTTACAAGCGGGGTTTTATGAATACATGGACCCAGGAGGTTGGGGGTTCGACCCCAAGTGGGCGCGTGATATCCTTATAAATAACGTCTAAAACATTTGTGAGTAACTTTTCTTTTGTAAGCATGCGAGATACGAATTTCTAAGATTCTGCACAGTCAACTAAAATTAAATTCAAGTCACATGAAAAAATAGAATCAAGTAGTAAACAAAAATCAAATCATGAGGCAGTCAGTAGTCAACCGTTCTATATTTTATGGCCTTGATCTTTGATGGAAAAATGTCATCTTTCAACACCACACATATGTTTACCCTATATTCCTCCGAGTCACATGATACATTGGAAGGTCTAGGCCAATCACGTGACAGGCCGATAGAACACTATAACACATTAGTTATGAGATAATGGCATTGTAATGAGATTACGGGTGCCTCGTGGCTGCATGAATAGCCTATATGTCTCGTGACCCTGGTAATGAGTTGACCCTGGGAGAGGCGTGTGGATGGGTTCAAAGTGATTTTAAAGTGATTCGTCATTAACTTTTAATTTTTTTTTTTCTAGAAGTGATACTATTTGAGACTTCAGTCACATACCAATATCATTGTAAGATTCTTTTGAATGATGTGTGATAGTTTCATCTATAAACACATCGTCTACATACCATAATTTTTATAAAAAAGGGTGACAATTTATGTCAGATTCTTTATACTGATTCTGACTGCAATAGGAAAACGTTCTTTCATTCGTGCATGAATATTTCCATAACAGTCTAAAAGTAAAAGCTCCAAATGATTTTGATTGCACTTGACAAAGTTAATGGATCACTTTAACGATTCATGTTCGGTTGGAATTCATCCATTCGTCTAAGTCTCATTTGGTCTACTATACAATCATTAAAGGGGTAGTTTAGTTTTGGTAGAGAGGGCGCTGCACATCACAATTTTTTTGTGAGGTAATGAAAAACTGAGTGTCGAATTTGAGAGAACATGCAATTTTAATGGCAGAATAAACTTTATTTGGTCAAAATCGACCCAGAAACGGCTGAAATATCAATAAATATATCTGATCTTATAATTATTTGGGGCCCAAATAATTAGATGATTTAAAAAAAAATAAATAAAAAATGCTTGAACTTTTTCAAAAATTTTCAAAAGCGTTTTAAAAATAGTTGTTGATGATCTCTCTATTTAATCATTTTTTCAATAAAACATCACATGCATAATTTTGTATGAAAAATTGTTGAAACCAATGCCTCTTAAGAAAGCGCCCTCTTGTGTTTTAATGGCTCTTTTTGAATGATAACGGGCTTTTTACTTAGTCATTTGTAATTTTGTATACCTTTCGAGCATGGTGGAGTTATAACTATTAGTTTAGAATGTTACTGTCCAGGTTTGGTTACTCAAGTTCAGCCTTACCAAAACTAAACTACCCCTTTAAGCCTAAAACATAACTTTCCTAACTCTAAACTTGACCCATAACCCTAAACCTAACCATACCACTAATCCCAACACCCTATACATCATATTCCCAAATCCTTATCCTAAGCAAGGAGGTATAAGAAAGTTCTAAGCCTCTAAATTATGATTTTGTCAAACTATGAAATGTGAGTAGACCGAATGAGTGTAGACCAAGCGGCAAGTTGCCGTATTTGGAACAGAGGCGCATCAAGCTTGTGCTAAAGGGATCTAGTAACTTTGTTGACACGTGCACCTACAACAATGACGAAAATGTGTATTTTCATGATCTAATATGTCCACTGAGTAATGTGTAAAGATTCCGAGGTAAAGGAACATAACAAATGGCCGAGTAATGAGCAAAAATGTAAAGTAATATTTGATAACTCAAGCACTCACTTTGTACACGGTTTACATTCTCCCATGGAGAATTCCGAGTCCAAACACTTCAATCATAAATTATATATTTATAAAGAAAGATATTTTTTGAAGACTGAAACCTGCTCCATGCTTCTACCGGTAATATACAAATAATAATACAACAATGTGTGTGAGAACTGTTAGCGTTTAAAGTAAAATTGGTCGATTTTGTTATTATGTGATGATGTTACTAGATTCCTTTAACCCTCTCGTGAACAGAGGAGCACCAAGCATGTGTTAATTGAATTACAATGCGAGGACCTGGTGATATATAGTAAGAGTACTAAGTCGCCATAAAGATGCCACGTACATCGGTGACAACATCGATACTATACTCATAATATTCACATCTCTGTTAATATGTGTTAATAGGTGTGAATATGATTACAGCAGTAACTTGTTCAACCACAGTAAATTTATTTAAAGATCGTCAAGTTTGGGGATGCTACACAGCGGGTTGCCATTTTGAACTAGGCTATAGTTTGTGCGTATTGCATGTGTGTATTGGTTATTACACATCGTCGCAAGGCGTTCGCTGGATGACACCGCTCGTCTGATTTACCATGTCTACAAATCCGAACTATTACTATTTTAAAGGGATCTAGTAACTTTGTTGACATGTGCAAAAAGTGATGAATGGTAGATGCAATGTATATTGTTGTTATCTCATATGTCCACAGGGTATTGTGTGAACATTTCAAATCAAATGGACATTGTATGGCCAAGTAATGAGCGAAAATGCAAAGTGATATTCAGTAACTCACTGCACTCACTTTGTACACAGAAGAAAAACTCGCCCGGAGTTTTTCTTATCTGAATACTGTACTTCAATCATACATATCTTTGTAACGAAAGGGAAATTTGAAAAAACCGAAACCTGTCCAGTGATTTTATTGTTAATACGAATACAACAAGGTATAAGGGAACCGCTAGAATTAGAAATTTATTTTGAGGATTTGGACAATGTTACTAAGTCCCTTTAAGGTCGTAATTTAGTATTTATTGTAAGGTCGTGAAGACAAATGCAAAAATATAGTGCATTGTATCATTTGATATGTTTCTCCTCGTCTCTTATCACAGTTTAATCGCTCTCATCAACGAAAAAAAACCCCCACAATCTCATAATGATTACAGAAAAAGATGCATCAATAGAAAACCACTTCCAGCCCATATAAGAGGAGCGAAGATGTCTCTAGGCATATTCATTTTTTCCGGGGTATAAGTCTTCAATCACCAAAATGGTATCAAGCTAACCGCTAATTTTCTCGTTATTGTCATATAAGTAGGGCTCCATTTCCGGTATAGTATATGGGCGTGGTAGTCTGGCAGTACTGTGGTTGGGTTGGTTGGTTGTTTGGTTTTTGCAGACGCGTTCAATCAATTATTATATGATTATTTACGTCTGGGTCCGCCCTTTATCGTCACCATCCTATAGACGCGGCCAAGATTCGAACCCAGGCCAATTAATGCGAAGAGTCTGCGGAGCTTTGACCACTAGACCAAAACACCTCTTATCACTATTATGCCTCTTCGTTCATGACCTTCATCGTGACACCAGGGCCCCGTTGCAGAAAGAGATACATTCGATTGTAAGTCAGCAAATTTGCGAGGTTCAACCAATCAGATTTGCCCATTCAGCTGAACACATGATCTGACTTACACAATCAATTGTAAATTAAAATCTCTTTCTGCAACGGGGCCCAGAACACCTCTTTCCGGTAAAGTATATGGGCGTGACAGTGTTGCGGTGGTGTAAGCAGGGACTTCTTTGAACCCATTGCCCAAGGGAACCTGGTGGGCTTTGTACAAAGTCTATATAGGGATCTCAGAATCTCGACATCGGGTTAATAATGGAGGCAATTTGTGTGGAAATGGACAATACGGTGTTGTTCATTCCTTTATCTGTTTATTAACATTTATAATATTTCAAATGAAATGGGTGCAGCAAATGGGGGGGGGGGGGGGGGGTCACCCCTTCTCCCCCCAAAGCTACGCCACAGCGGTGCTAAGGAGGGGGATTACTGATAATTAGGAAAATATTACTGGGTGATGAGAGATGAGGCAGGTGAGCTTGGAGTGGGGCGAGAAATATGAATAGGTTGGAAATGACCGGAAAATTAAGAACACGCCACAAAAAAAAATCATCACGGTCCTGTCGAATGAGACTGAATTGAATTTCTCGAAATACCTACTGTGCATACTGTCGGATGTATGGGAGGTGGGGACCATTGCATTCTGCATTTTGTAATGGCTGCCACGTGTTATCAAAACATGATTGAGCTCTTGCCATACAGGACAGTGCATGGTGTAGCGCCGAGGGGATTGGGGGGGGGGGGGGGGGGTGGGGGGGGGGGAAGTCCTCGATTATTAGATAACAGCAATAACATACATGAGGGGAATATCCTTATGCAAAATAAAGAAATACATTAAAGGGATCTAGTAACTTTGTTGACATGTGCAAAAAGTGATGACGGGTTGATGCAATGTATATTGTTGTTATCTCATATGTCCACAGGGTATTGTGTGAAAATTTCAAGTCAAATGGACATTGCATGGCCAAGTAATGAGCGAAAATGCAAAGTGATATTCACTAACTTACTGCACTCACTTTGTACACGGTTTCAATGAGCGAAAATGCAAAGTGATATTCACTAACTTACTGCACTCACTTTGTACACGGTTTCAAAACTCCGGGGGAGTTTTTCTTATCTGAATACTTCGATCGTACATATCTTTGTAACGAAAGGGAAATTTGAAAAACCGAAACCGGTCCCATGATTTTATTGTTAATACGAATGCAACAAGGTATGAGGGAACCGCTAGAATGAAAATTTTATTTTGAGGATATGGACAATGTTACTAAGTCCCTTTAAGTGTGCCCCCAATAAATCGCATGCCCCCTTATCAGTCCCACCGTGCCTCGTCACTGGTACAGGAGGTACACAAATTACCCCTCATGTTACGTGTCAATACAGAGTTCAATTAATCGTAGAGTGAAAAGAGTCCAAGATTGATTTGAGAAGGAAGTTTGACGACAAAAGTGGCAAGATTGTAACGAACACACCAATCAGTACACGAGAGCATAATTTAATGTGTGTCATGATTTAATGTGTCATATTGTTTGTATGTTTGTTCGAGAATCTCTCATTAATTTATCTCTGGTTTTATCTCTCAAAAGATCCTGTTCGAAATCAGCAATTGATGTTTGAGATGTGTGCGCAAAATAATTTTACGTCTGGCACAGGATGTGTATGTGTGTCACTTATTGTGACCTGTAATTATAGTTTAGCACAGTTATTGTAAATTTTGACAGAGAAATAGATAATAAATCATCAATATTTTGTTAATGGCGGGCCAGGACATATATATAAGCCATGACCTTTATTGTGCAAACATTTTGAAGGTTAATACACTTTGAAATTGTTGTTGTTGTTATGTTTCTTTGCTTCTGAACGATGACAAAACGGGGGAAAATATATTATTGTGAGCAAAAACACCGATTAATCATAGTCATTATGGAAAATAGCCAGAATTATATGATTTGGTTTACTGACAGTGCATGTTGTTCGAATTTCTATGGCGACTTCCGGCGTGCTCGGGAAGATGAATTTTATGGTCAAAACATCATACATTTTTTTGCCCGGTATTTTCGTTTTTCTTTCTCCGCAAGAGTGAATAGAGTTGCCTTGGGCATGATATAGCTTCATAATAAATTTAAAAAAAGCATTGAACTGAGAAAATGAGGATACGTTTTGTGAATAAAATGCGTCAAAATGTGGGGATAGGGAGACATAAAACACCGAGGCAAAAACAAGTTAACAATGACCATGATAAACATAAATAATATGCTTGTCGTAAACATATGCGAGGAATGTCTATACCGCCAACTGTTCCACTAAACCACATGGTAATAAATCATTAGACACACACCAAAAACAAAAATTTGAAGAAAAAAATACACGCGCAAGTTCATGTTTTTAATAATAGTGGTTTGTTATTTGTGCTGCATCAATAATTGATAACAGTGCATATTTTTCGAGTTCAAATTATTTCCTCATAATAATACCATGGCAGGGATTGTGCAGATATGCAACAGTGCAACACAAACAAGATGCCCAAATTAAAACCTAGATAATAATGAATTAAAGGGACTTAGTAACATTGTCCAAATCCTCAAAATAAATTTGTCATTCTAGCGGTTCCCTCATGCCTTGTTGTATTCGTATTAACAATAAAATCATGGGACAGGTTTCGGTTTTTCAAATTTCCCTTTCGTTACAAAGATATGTACGATCGAAGTATTCAGATAAGAAAAACTCCGGGCGAGTTTTTCTTCTGTGTACAAAGTGAGTGCAGTGAGTTATTGAATATCACTTTGCATTTTCGCTCATTACTCGGCCATATAAAGTCCATTTAACTTGAAATGTTCACACAATACCCGGTGGACATATCAGATAACAACAATATACATTGTATCAGCCACTCATCACTTTTTGCACATGTCAACAAAGTTACTATATCCCTTTAATACATTATTTAAATCCATGACTAATTCCTTCGATAAAGACTCCACGGGAATAATAAAAATGAAGACGTGTTTTTATTAAAGTACATGACCCCTTCCAAACTTCAATGGAAACAAAATAGTATTTTATTTCGGAGAAATTAACTATTACGATGTAGACGGGTAAATAAGGAAATCAAGATTTAGGAAGACATTATTTAAGTCTATATTCATAGCTAAATGTTTGGTTAAGACGGGTTAAGACATCACATTGCTCAAGAGAAGACCGCTTCCCCATCTTCGATGCAAATACATATAATCTTGCAATTGACAAAGGACACAAAATATGTACAAATTGAAGTAATGGAATGAAGATTTGGGAAGAAATCATTTACATCGAAGTCATTCCCATTGAAGAAACCAAATTTCAGATTCACTGACATGCACATTTAAGTGCATGCACCCTATCTGCATTTATTTAAATATAAGATTTCACTCAAATCGGATGCGTCTTTTGTTCCCGTCTTATGAATAATATGCCGCGCACGCACAAAGCAATGATTTGCAAATTAATTTCGAATCAGGGTCAATCATTTCCTAATAATTTACATCATGATGATGAAACCTATATAAAAATCGAACGTATATAGTTTTGTTCCGATCGCTATTATATTGCCATCATCGCCGCAGTATAACAACACAATTCACAATTCACAAACCACTATACACCACACGGCACGACCTTTGTGTTATTATGTGACCATTTAACCCTTTTATTTCTTCTCCCATGCAGTGCAATTAACATCCTATTTGTGTAGTATCCAAAATGGTCATTTCATGATGTGGTATACTCAAACTATTGATGAAAACATGGATGAAAACTGAGATTTGAGCGAGTATAGATGCGGAGCGGCATAGCTGTAGCTCAAACACTGCATAAGGAGTAAAAATAAGTCTTAGGGGAGGGGTAAACATGGAAAAAGGGAGGCAAAGATTGATCCATAAGGGAGTATCATAAATTCATAAGCTCCCCAATCAACATTTTCTTATGTATTTCTTTATATTTCTCCCACACAGATGGGCAGGTGTAGTCTGCGGAAAGGTGGAGGGTGGGGGGGGGGGGGGGAGGAAACCCCATGACCCCTCTTACCTCTCCTAACTTAGCTACGCCTTTTAGTGGCGCGCCTTTTGTTACTACCAACTCAATCAAGTAAGCAATACTGAACGGCGCAATAATTAATGCAACGGCGATATGAATTGTGCGGTATCTCATAATATTGTAAACAACCACTCGAACATTAGATGCAGTGGGCGCTGATTTGGAAACTAATGTGCCTTCAGGGGGTTTGCGTTTTATTCCCAGCGAAATCACCAGTGGCGCATAGCTTGAGGGGGAACAAGGGGGAAACAATTGCCCCCTTTTCTTCTTGTGGAATCCTTGCCTCTCACTGGCCCTTTCTAGGAGAAAACAAACACACACACACGAAAACAAACAAACAAACATTAAAAACAAGGAAAAAGCAAACAAACACACAAATATACTTAAAAACACACACAGAAACAAACAACAAATGAACAAACACACTAACAAAATACTAATTTAACAAGATTACAAATAAAAACAACAACAACGAATAAATAAATGCATTAAAAAACAGCAAGCATGTACAAGCACACATCTAAACAAACAAACTAACAGGCAGACAAACAATCAAACTATAACACATTCTAAGATATAATCACATTTTGACCATTCGTCCTGGATGCCTACATCATGACAAATTATTGCCCCCTAATAATAAACATTGACCCCCCCCCCCCCCCCCCCCCCCTCCTCTCCCCGTTCGGTTCACCCCCGACTCTGCCCTCTGGAAGTCATCATCATTGTCTATTGCTGGTTTTGCATCCAGGATTAAATAGGGCAAGCATCGGAAGAACAATGGACCCATGCGGAGATATTATTAACATCATTACACGGTAAACATGATCAAGAGAGGCCGATGACTCCGGACAAATTGTAGGACTGCTAAATTTCCAAATATTTGAGAGCAAAATAAACGCAATACTGTTACTGGGAAATGATTTAAAAGATCATGAACATTGTGAATTTCAGATGGTTAAAACTGACTGAGAGTGCAGGAAAATTTGACAACGTATTCAGATTCAGCAGGACACTATGATGCACACCTTGTTTCGCGATAAAAAAAATTGTATCCGTATAACAATATCTATTTGTAATTTGTTAATATTTTGTATTCATACAATGCATGCGGAGAACATTACACAGTGAAGGAAGACTGATGACGGAGGGGGTGTTTACAAATTTAGATTTAATAAATGTTTTAATTTCCTTTCTAATCCGACTTGTTCGTGTTTTTTCGCATCTGTGAAGTAAATGCAATGAATACATAATTATAAACATTATTATATACATTATTTTAGATAAATTAAATAATAAGAATATCGATAGAATAACTTTAATAAACATTAAGAAGAACCTCTCCATAGTAACATCATATATATAAATGATGAACTTTGACAATGTTACTAGCGTAGACATGTCATTGATACCCATTCAACTGGGGGGGGGGGGGGGTGATCTATTCATTCACCCCCCCCCCCCCCCCCCCCCCCCCAGTTGAATGGGTATTACGTAACTCGCTACGCCTGAGGTTACTAGATCCCTTTAAATGGTGCTGGTCATGTGGAATTAATACAAACTGAATTACCGAAAGCAATTTAGTATTAACCTCTTCCAGAGACTATCCCTTCCACTACTCTGCCCATACTTATGCATACAATGGCCATTTCTCGAAATAATCTATCATGTATACCTCGATGAACTTTCAGCCTATCGAGTTTTGTTTGGGTAGTCCGCCCTCTACCGGCCTTGACGGTTGGCATGCACGACTACCAAAATACCACTAACTCCGTCCGCATCATCGAACGGTACGCTACTGCATTCAATCCGTACACCAAATACACTGACTTGTGCGCTATGTGTATATTGAACGCATTGAGCGATTAGCACAGAGTTTCTGCCAGGTAGGAGGAGAATGCTGGTTGGAGTGACTTTTTGACTATCTATTAGTGATGCTGTGAGAAATTACTTCTTCTTTTACGAGACTTTTCATAAATGTGTGTTTATCAGAAGCTGCAGTAACTAAACTTCATGTATGGATGGGCGAATTAACTTTTAACAACTGATCAAGCAGTTGTTTTGGACAAATAACTTCAGCGGCTTGGAAGAGAGAGGCGAACGGTAATCCGTCATTCGCGCTGCGAGCGGTAGCGGCGAAGACCGATTGCACCGCTTCGATGAGAGAGACAGCTACCCTGCGGCTGAGTCACGGAATAACTTCTTACGAAAAGTATTACAACTTTTTCTTGGATTGTTTGGGAGTTCAGCGACTTCTTTGGTGGAAGGGGTCAAATTCGTCAAATATTACCCCGTTGGCTAAGATTCTGCGCCCATCAAATCGCAACCCGCACTCCCTGTAATTTAAACCAAGCTTTCTATTTACGAAGGAAGTCTTCTGTCATCATTCATATTTGCTTACTATTTTCGCTACTCGACGCACTGGAATATTTCGAGTGGGCTGCCTTTGGCCCTTTGGGGACTTACAACAGTATTTGCAAAACTTTGCTGGAATATAAACAGCTTTGTTGTTGGGGAAAGATTCCAAAGAAAGGCATCTTTTGGACGAAGTCGTCCCAAACTGAACTCGATCTCGTCACACGCATAAAAGGTCCCTTGGGACAAATCAATTTATCCAAGAACTTGAGGAAGATTCGGAAGAAGCGATCGTTGTGAGTGTGAGAAGAGAGGCTAGTCCATTCACAAAGACCAAGACAAGACCAAGACCTGGTTTGTGAATTAGCAAGAACTGATACCTCTCTGTGTTCATCGGATTGCGAATTGCGTGGAAGAGTTTCCGCATCGTCTGTCTGCTGTGCTAAGAATTAGGACCCGCTAGAAAGTCTGATTGATAAACCAGACGTATGGTTGTTGCCTGGACTGTTTTGTTTGCCCTAGATCACTAATTCACTATAGCGGGGACCGATCCGATTTACGGGAGTATACCATTACCAACCCCAAGTAAACACAGCACTCATTTTCCTTGTCCAACAGATTCGTTGACAACTAAAATTGGTTTAACGAGATAACTAATGGTTTTGAGAGCGAGAGTGGACAGGGAGACATACACAGTAACACGAAATTGAAGAAACATTCCTTAGTTTATTTAGATAAGGAATTTTATCTGTTCGAGGAGTTATCATCTTGATCTGTTATCATCTTCATCTTCAATTGCATCACCGTGAGAGAAACATGTGCAACTAATAAGTACTGAATAATATTCTTTGCACTGGCGCTAGTTTCACACCGTGTGAAGAGGACAGACATGATGTAGCCATTTGGTTCTCTTCATGTATTTCAATTTAGTTATCGCATCGAGATCCCCTTGTCGTGAAAGTGAAACACAGATTGCAACTCTCGTTGATATAATTCAGAGATATTTGAAAAGCGTCTGTCACGCCGGTCCATCAACTGCAATCGTGAGATGCTAGATGCCATAAAATTACGAGTGACCACACAAACGACATCATCTGTGGAGCTTACAGATCACTGAACTGGCTGTAAAAAGTTCAGGCGCTGCATGGAAACTGTTTTACAAAAGTGACATGCTGAGCACACATGTGCACAGACCTAGAAAGTGGTCATTTGCGTTAGCTATAACGCATACATTTATCTTGTGAATAAATTTGACGACTGCTGTTCGTTCACCTTGGCACGGGAAATAACATATACGTCTGGGACTTTGAAAGAACAACTGACACGGGACTAAGCAGTTGTTATTAGACGTTTATATATGTACCCGAGTTGAACAAGGCCTAGGAAATAAAGTGTTTGCCGAATTTCAGTTTGGAGCTATAGAAGTGCTGAGGACGCAGCTGACTCGAAGGAAACTCACTTCTCCTTATTATACACACCATCAACATCATTCAGCGAATGAATGACGCATCCATTATATGCACCGACTTGTCCCCTTTCTTCTATATTTTCCTCCAATTCTTTCGGATTGGAATTGGGGCAAAAATCGATAACACACAGTGAATAAAGAAGAGACGATGAAGACGACCAGAAGAAGTGGAGTGGAAATAATGGCGAGGATGCCAGCGCCATCCAAAGTGACAACTCATCTTATCATCCTCGGATGTCTGCTCCTCACAGGGATCCAGTGGAGGACGGCATTAGCTGACCAAGGTAATACTAATTCCCGCCTTAATTCCTCCTCACGGTGAAACCAATAACTCGTCGGATAATCCAATGTATATTCTTCTTCATTACGAAGTAGAAGGCAACGTCCGATGCACATGCAACATGTACATAACTACACAAGTGTTCATTACAAGTCAAGACATGTCAAGAAGTGTATTTCAATTTGTAAGACCATCTCCCCAGTGTGATAAAGGAGGGATGCAATTTGTACTTTCTTGGAAAAGAAGACGATGAGAATTATGGAGAAACGTATCTGAACAAAAGTGCGTTCCTGCTATAGTATACTCTCGGGAAAATATTACGAAGAGTGGTTTACTTCAGCTTCACCCTCATCCCATTGATTTCACGTACATCAGATTCCAAATACATACACATCCATGAAGCATATATGCCCCATGGCACTAACATTCTGATTGGTTCTGATTGGTTCCGAATGAAAAAGACTAGACGTCTTAAACATGTTAAAGGGATCTAGTAACTTTGTTGACATGTGCAAAAATTGATGAGTGGTTGATACAATGTATATTGTTGTTATCTGATGTGTCCACTGGGTGTTGTGTGAAAATTTCAAAGAGATGTTCACTAAGCTCATTGCATTCACCTTGTACACGGTTTTGGCGATCCCGTGGATTAATTAACATCTGAAAACTTCAATCGCAAATATCTTTTTAACGAAAGGGATTTTCGAAAAACCAAAACCGGTCCCACGAGTACAACGAGGTATAAAGGAACCGCTAGAATTCCAATTGGATTTTAAGGATTTGGACAATGTTACTAAGTCCCTTTAAAATGATTGATGTAGTCATAATTGTGCAATGTTGCTGGACTATAATTTGTGAAGTGTTGAACGTACTGTTTTTGTGTGTGAGAATAACAAAGTACGTTCATGAAACAGGTTCGATGACATGATCAGATGGTGAATTGAATATAATAATGTTCTGGAGAAGAACGATATTCTTGTACTTTGTAGGAGTGAATTGTTTATATACATGCAATAACGAAACCGTTTACGATACTAATGTACATGTTGAGCTACCAATAACAATGCGATAGCGCGTAGCAAATTCACGGTTACCATCACTATCCAGTATACAGAAGAGCAAAGGCCTTTATTACAAAAATGGTTTCCGAGCTACGAGCTCAACAAATATCACCTTCCCCTTTATATTAGTATAAATCAAATTTTAGCCACTCTAATGGAAGGATGTGTGCAGTGTTCGTGTTTTTGCTATAACACATTCCTTCACATGAATACACCCAAGCAAACAGTTTTAGCCGAAAACAAATTTTCATCATAACCAACACATCCACGTGGCGCCCTGATTTTCTTATCCTTCTATTTATATATTTCCTCCCCTTTATTCCTCCCTTTTCCTCTCACCATGCTCACCTTTTCTCCATTTTCCTCCTCTGATCAACCTTTTATCTCATCCCTCTCTCTCTGGACTTTCTCTCGTCTCTCCATCTCTTATAAGTTCACGAGGTCCCTTTTTTGGACGTTATTATGTTTGCGTCCGTGATTTCGTACAAACATTATAAATTAATATCGGGCGCCCGATCGAGCTTTGAACAAGCCATTTGGTCTTCACCTCAGTTGGACATACATTTAAAATTAATAAAATACCACCACGTTGACAGTCACCGCTGCCATATTTGTATTGACTTTTTTAAACATTGGCTATAGTACTGTGTAGTGTATTGTACTCTTCAGTACTGTACTGTTCAGTACTGTACAGTACAGAATACAATGTGGTATTCATTATAAAAAATAAAAAAAAAATACATTATTGAATATTCGCTAAGTTCAGGCGCTATCGTTTAACTCACAGATTGCAAAAACGCTGCCAATCATGCAAACTACTAAACTAGTGTTATAATTTCTATTCTGTATAGTAATAGTATACACACGTACATGTAATGATATTTGTCCAATTTGTATAGAGATCTAACAAGCTTTGACAATCGGCACGCTACAAGTAAATGACAATAGCTCTAGTCTATGAGTATGATATGAAGTCAAGTTATACCCACTTACAATCGCTCCCAATATCCGTACTAACGTTTTGTTCGTCGAGCGACGCGTGCAATTTGTAATAATAACTCACATCGACTTTCAAGTTCTCAATATCGACTGGAGAATTGATTTGACATGGTTGCATTTTCCACGCTCTCCTTCTTCCGCAGTTCCCAGTTAACCCATTCATCATATGCCCCTGCATTCGGGAACGTGGTGTATTAACTCTATGGGTGTAATGGGTTGAGCTAGGATGGAACCGGTTAAAGCGCGAAACGAGACGTCAACATATTTCACTTTTCGTGAAGCATGAATTAAGCGGCAATATTTCATAATTCTCGATCGACAGAATTACCTATTTCGAACGCTGCGTTGTTAAACTCGAATGATGACTATATGTTTGACTTTTTCATGGAACATGAATAAATATAAGACACAACATAACTAATTATAATAGAATCTAATTTCTATACAGAATTATTCTATACAGAATTACATATATTTGACGCTGCTGTGTGCAACTCGAATGGAGTCTATATTATTAAATGTTTCATGAAACATTTAGGCTGCGAAATGACACATCACTATCGGCAACATGACATATCAAACGCTGCTCCATCAACCAAGAAACGAACGGATATTTCAATTTTCATATGACATGAATTAGCAATGAAATGTCATATCTCGATTCTCGAGACTCAATGAGCAGAAATACGGTTCTCAGTCGGCACAATTGTATACAGTATCACAATTGGCACGATTCTATATAGCTATATATTGGCACATATTAAAACCGAGAGACGTAGTTATATAGGGATAGCGGTCAGCGAAGAATATTTGATATTACTATTATGATCAAATCGATTCTTTGTTTGATTCTCCCGCAATCAAAAGCCTGATTGTTTCTGACTCTCATTTCAATATCAAAGTACGAAAGGGGGTCATTCTATTTCTCTATGATGTGCAAAATTACAAGATCAAAATGACAGAACAAGTATTCATTTGTGTCGCGGTAATTTAACGCATCCAATAAAATTCAAATTTACTAAGTGTACCTCGTTGTTCAGACTACATTATTGTATTCTGGAAAAAAAATGTATATGAAAGAACTTCAGTCATTATTTCAACATTTCATTAAAAAAAATCTCATGTATTGTCCAATCGTTCAAAACCAGTGTCCATTAATATGCTTAGTAATTACCAGTTATTTGAATTTGTAAATTAGTTTGGAGCTTTGCTGGTTTCAGAAATTGGTTATTGCATGGTGACCAACAATCTACGATGAAAATTATGCCTTTTGAGAAAAGAACAGTTTCTACATAATTTTCTGGTTCCTTGGTGAAATGATAAATAATAGTTTGTGTTATGCATAACTTGCAGAATAAGGAAATATTTGATTAATTCCCAAGAGTGTAATATTTGTCCATTTGAAACTGAAAGCGAAGTTCCGAAAATGACCAGACCCCCTAAGCAGGTACATAAACCACAAACAGATCAATCAACGACCGAAAGTCCAACTTGGTCCGACCAAGGAGTTGGGACCGACCATGGTCAAACCAGCTGACCAGCAGTGGTCTGTTCTAATTTTACGACAATCGCACGGTTAGTTGTCACTTCAACTTGACAGAGACATTTCAGGATTTTATGTTGACTACCGCTAAAATGTAGTTTTTGTCAGTTTTTGATACAGTTTTGTTTTCTTCTCGAAACTTCCAAATAATTTACAATAGGTACTCAGCTGTTATTTTTTGGCGACCTCTTCGTTGCCCAAGTAGTTTACCCAAGGAGTTTCATACGGATACCTCTGTCCGAAGTTTCCCCTGTGCCCGTCTGCGTCTCCACCGGTCAAGGGAGGGTCAATACGTGTAAAGTCCAGATAATTATGGCCCTAATCCTTCGGGAACACCTTGGGGGGAGATAATTGAAAGAGAATTGTACTCCCTTTTGTTTGAAAGGATATATTAAAAGTTCTAACGGGTAACCGTTTACACAGTTTTGTTTCCAAAATGTATACAAATGAAACATAATAATTCGAGGAAGCCCTTGTAAGTGTAATTGGGCTGTATTGGAAATATATTTAATGATTTACCATGATTATGCTGAGGAGATTTGATGCTCAGGGACATTCCCACAGATATACAAATGAGTTTACTTCTTTACTCCTGGGTAAATATCCTAGAATGTGTTTATCTTTTGGGTTGATACTAGGGTGAGACCGTAAGGGACTCGGGGGCCACTTGAAATTCTCTCCATTATTCTGACTTCAGTTCGTACGATTTGTATCGACAGGGTTTCTCTTGAGTGTTTTGAAAGTTATACCATTAGTTTACAAGGGACCTACCTGAAAATATAATTTATACCAATAACCTACGAATTGAAATGTTCTAACACTGCACTCCCAAAAAGAGTTGGTGGGTGATTGGGTGAGGGACATAGGATTGCAGTTTCGTCTTTTCACTCGTTCTGTTAATACCCGACTATCAGTTACACTTACAAGGATTCCCTTGATTCTTGAATAGAAAGTTATTACATGGATAATAAGTACGTGTTTATAATACCACGATTGTGACTGCATGGTGACTGGGACCTCCACGATAATACTGGTATAATTCGGGTTGAGTTAATTCCTTGGTAATAATACTGTACTCCCAAATGAGTTAGAGGATCAGGTTTCGAAAGTCCTTCCAAGTCAATGGCCCAACCCTGCGCTTCTAGCTCTTTGTAATAGTATCACCTCTGTGTTTTGTAGTTTGTGAAAAGGAACTATTTGCGAACGAGCATGTACTGTTCGTTAAGAAGAAAATTATAAGGTAATGCGATACTTTCACGGGATTCTCCAATGTATCATACTTATAATATGAACATAGTTTTTTGGCGGAATGTTGCCCTCGGGCAATAGTATTGCATGAACAATTTCACGATATAAAGTATTCCATTGAATTGACGAGCAGTAGCAGGAACAGTAGAGGAACAGAAAAGTTGGTTGTTCGCGTGACATGATTACAAGATGTAAATTGCAAAGCCTCTGTAATTATTAGCATATCGACGCCACAACTTCTGATTTTGGTTTCAGTTTCTTGATTAACCCTTATTCAGAAGTTACAAAGCTTATTTTTCTCTTTTCAACTTCAAGTTCCATATTTGTCTCAAAACAACAGACCCATGAATTTATACCTTTCACAGTTTCACTCTTTGAAATGTTAAATAGATATCCACGTATCCTTCCTCTAATGAGAGATGTGTCGAGCTAATGAAATCATTTAGCGCAAATTAGTATAAGTAATCCCGGCGTATTGTTTCACCTCATGATGTTTCGTTTTTGGTATGTCGGTGCGGCGCTCATGAATGTTGCCCGGTTGGATTTCACCCCCGTTCCCATTTGATGCATGCCATGCGAGTTTCGCATCCCTATCTCATCTGTGTAAACGATCCCGTCGCCGTCTTTGTGAATATGTGTGTGTGTGCATATAATACCCCCCCGTGTTCGAGCAATAGAATTACCCAAATTGTTGTCATTACTTATCTCCGATACCTGCAATCACCATCAACTTAATTAAATGTTTCTGAGAGTGAAATGCATCAATTGGCGTTCACCCAAAATGGGAAGTGACTAGTGGGCCATTCATGACTTGCGACCCTACTATAAGTTCTAGTTTTCTGTCCAACATCTGATACAGTCTATGTCAACAGGGAGATTTCACTCCAACGAGAGGGTAAACTGGCTCCCGAGATGAGGATGAAAGACGTATATAAATGAGGATGCGACAAGAAAGAAAGAAAGAAAGACGGACCTTGAGACAAGATACAGTGTTAACGAAGTAAAAACCCGGTAAATTTCATGCAAAGACAAAGTCAACAGGGGGATTCGTCTCTGAAAAGAGGTTAGACCGAGAATGAAAGACGTCAATAAAATGAGGATGCGACAAGAAAGATAGACGGACCTTGATACCATTAACCTCCCGGCTCCCGCCTCCCTGCATTTACCCTACCCGGGTTTGGTCGAGAGGTGTGAATGAAGTAAAGACCATGCATGCAAAGACAAAGACAACAGGGTAATGGCTCTCCAAAAAGCAGTTAGACCGCGAACTAAAGAAGTCAACAAATGAAGATGCAACCAGCCCCCTGCATTTAATTTACCCTATCCCGATTTTTTTGTCGAGAGGTGTGAATGACTCTGTAAAGACCGTGCAAAGGCAAAATCAACAGGGAAATTCGTCTCCTAATAGAGGGTAAACCGGGTTCTCGAGATGAGACCGGACCGAAAGATGTCAATAAATGAAGATTCGACCAGTAAGAAACTAGAAAGAGAGACAGACATAGGATACCATAAACCTCCCACCACCTCCCTGCATTCATCCTAAGTCGGTTTGGTTGAGAAGTGTTAATGAAGTAAAGACTCCGTAAAGACCGTGCAAAGGCAAAATCAACAGGGAAATTCGTTTCCAAATAGAGGTCTAAACCGGGTCTCGAGATGAGACCGAAAGATGTCAATAAAATGAGGATACCATTAACCTTCCAGCTCCCTTCATTGACCCTATTCGCGGTCTTTGTCGAGAGGTGTGAATGAAGTAAAGACTCTGTAAAGACAAAGTCAACAAGGAGATTGCTCTCTAAATAGAGGGTAGACAGGGCCTTCGGGATGGGACCAAAAGAACGCAGATTTTGTTTATTTTTCAGGCAGCTGGGGGATACCGCTAATCCCGGGCGATGGTTACAGTGGTATTGGTATTCTTTCGGAGCTAGTCTATATATGCGACTTCTTTTTCTTTGTAAAGTCTTCTCACAGTTGGCATTAAATTGATAAATACTTATATAAACTATGACCTTGTAAATATTTCAATTTGGAATGTTGGTCAATACCAATCAGAAATATGATGATGTTTAAAAATTACAGTTTCCATATCAATTTGTGCCCAATACATCAGAAGCTTGACTAATGGAACAAATTCAATCAAATTTTCACCTATATTACTATTTCTTCTTGTACTTTCATCGTGGTCCTATGCGTACTATACCAAGGACTAATGCCTCCTTGATTGTACTTCGGTCAAACATGGTTTCATAAATAACCTTGGTTCCGTCTCCGTCTCCAAGTGACGGTGACCTTATCAGCACGAACTTATCGAGTTAAACTGTTGAACAATTACAAACTCTCTTTGTACAACATTTAATTCTTCGCCTTTGTTCAAAACAAATAGATCGCAAGATGTAACACTGCAAGGGGTCTGTTACTGGGAGACAAATGCGTGTTGTTCTCGGTAGTCTCTCGTCTGGCTCGTCGGGATTGAAACCGAAAATGTAAATATGGGAAGTGTGAAGGGACGACGAGGGGGTGGCAAAAGTGGCATCTTTTACATCGCGACACACGCGGTCTCTAAATAACCTCTTATGCGGGACGAAAGATGGGGGATAAAGAGTAAAGCTGGATTGGTTACGTTTTAGAGATGAAGAATAATAAAAGCGAGATTGATTCGGCGTGAGGAGAGGTGTCAAATAGTCGTATTATGATAGCAAAGTACATCGCGAATGCCACACAAATCTACCTAACACCAATGCTAACACGCTTGTACTTGGCACGTGTGAGGTGTATTGGCGTCGATCTGTTTGGACACGCCCTAGGCCGCCTAGTAGTTGCAAGTCGACATGCGGAATCGCAAACTTTAGGTAGCTTATTATTTAGTTTAGTTTATTCAATCATTTGTACAACATAATTCCATTCTTGATTTCTTTGTAAGAATGTTGTAAGCTGCTGTGATAAATTAATGTATTTGTAATGATGAATAATGTACTATACTATACATCACACATATTGTTCAACTATCCTTGGAAAAGACTGTATTTATTTGCTCTAAAACAGATTAAATTTAAATTAATTGACTTTATAGTAAGTTCATACCCCATCCTCGATTCTCCACCACAACCGAGTCCACCAACCCACACTTGGCTTGGGACTTGTCTTATGTTATCACTGGCTGTCGATAAAAGTCTCGTCCCTTTTTCAGGTTTCCAATGTTTCCAAAACAGTTACCATTGTTTTGTATACACCTTTCCGTGTCTCCCAAAGTAAGCACTTAATTCTGATTAACTGTCAACCTTTTCCTGTTGACAGTCGAACCTATTTCGTGACTTCGACGAAAGTGATTATGCTGAAAAGTGGAAAAACACAAATATTTGAGATTGGGTAATATTTGTTTGAAGTGTGGACGATTAGGAGTCCGAATGTCGCTCAACGAGCGTGGACCTATCATATTCCTCAATATTTGAAGAATTCAAGTGCGCGGATCCACCGTGACTTTCTGCTGTAAAATCACGCGCGAGATGAACGCGGACGTGCTAAATGAGGCAACTGTCGAATTCCGGAGAGCACAAAACGATGAGGAAGGTAAAGACAGAAATAAAGGGAAGGCAGACATCCAATGGCAGCAGTGAAGGGAAGACAGACACGACCGAAGTTAAGAAAAGACAGAATGGTCTGTTTATTGAAGTCTTTTTGAGACTCCTTCGACAATGATGGATGGTTAGTCTTAGCATGGATATCTCCTAGTACTATCCATGGTCTTAGGTATCCAAGACATTTGGGCATACGCCCACACGAGTCTATCCCCACACAAACAATTAAATTGACCACCACTTCTTGCTTCTTCACTGGACATCCTACCCCTCATGCAGTTCATGCATTTTCCAGATAGTCCCCACCCTCTACTGTCCTTGAGTTTCAAGTTCAAAAAGCTTTGAGTGAAAAAGACAGAAGTGGCTGTTTATTTGAACCTCTTTGCAATAATGATGGATGGATGGATGTGTGGACTTCTAAGAGTTTTGGTGCATCATCCCCGCCATTCACTGCTCCACCTACCTAGCTATATTCAAGCCTCAACTCCACCCTGTAAGCAATGTCTATTGTTCCATCTTTACCTTTGCCTTTTCTTGAGGAAGCAGAATTATAGGAGAATGGGATGACAAATTGTAGATGAAAGCCAATAAACTGTTTATTTGAAAAAACATTTTGATGGCGATCAACCTCGCCCAAGATCTTTCGAATTTCGGATCTACATGTATATCAACCTTTGCTGGTTTTGGCGCTGATCATCCCGTCAACAGTCGAGCAAAACTTTTGGTGCATCCGTCATTTTATACATTTTCACCCTCACGCCCTTCCACTAGCCTTTATCCAAGACACTTGGTTGTAGGTCTATGGTTGCATTGATGAGATTACCAGCAATATACGCTGTATCGGTTGCCACACAAAGGTTTGTCGCGCTCGATCTACCCATTGAGGTACAAGTCTATACCAGCTCCCTAGGCTTCCAAGTCCAAGGTGTGCTTAATTCCTTGGTCTTCGCAAGGAGCCTAGTACCTCCTTGGTCTTCGTCACAGTTGTTCATCGGAGCTGCTTTTCACTGATATGCCTTGACGAAAGGCTACCAACCCCAGCCAGATCCATATATAATATCCATATCAAATTCTCCATCTTGACGTTCGTCAGCTGCACGGGATCTTGAGGACAAAATTTATGTCTTTTATGCCATCGTCGCGGTCTTGAATATCTCAGTTTCCCGAAATTTATGTCCCCGTCGCCCCCTCGTTAACATTCCGAAATGATGAAATTGGGGCGTATTCAGTAATATGGGCGTAGCTAGGTTGTGTTTTGGGGTGGAGGGTAGAATCTAAAGATAGTCCCGTGTTCTAACTTCTATGTTGTTCCTTTTAAATCGGTAATTAATCCTATTGAATCTTCTATTTTCAAAAGGATATTTGGCTCTGTATAAAAACGAATGCATATAAGTGTGTGAGTTTGTGAGTTTGTTTGTTTGTGTGTGTGCGTATGCGCGTGTGTGTGCGTCCGTGTGTACGGGACTGCGGGGGCGTTCACTGGTTCTCTCCTATGCTTGATGTTTGGATACGCCAATCGGTGAAATATTGGGTAGTTTAGATGACAATTACGAATTATTTCGTCGGTTGCTAACCGAGTCAGCATCACAAGCACAAACAGTTCGGCTTAAACCGTAACCGATAATAAATTTATCGAGTAATAACTTCGTGACGAATTCAACCTTTTTGCCCCCTCCTCCAAATTTCATGCTCTGGTTGGTCTAGAATTTCTTATTTATGCATCCGGGCCGCTGTAATTACTGTCATGTACTTGGGTTTACGACCGAATTTTGAGAAGAGAAGCTATTGTAGGTCGCATAGTTTTGACAATGACATAATGTCCCTATTATTTTTCCTAGTATGTCGCTATCTATTATTAGGATCATCATGTCCCACGTCACGTGGGTGGAATCGTACCCTTAAACTTAAAGGGATCTAGTAACATCGTCCAAATCCTCAAAACTTAATTGGAACTCTAGCGGTTCTCTCATACATTGATGTATTCGTATTAGCAATTAGAAGCATGGGACATTTTTTTCTTCTTCGAATTTCCCTTTCGTTAACAAATATTTACGATTGAAGTGACGAGATCCCTTTAATTTAAAGGGATCTAGTAACTGTGTTGTTATGATATCTGTAATTTGTATCATAATTTGAAAACTGGGATATCAATACACTCTATCTATAGGAGGAGATGGCTACGATAATGTATCATTGTAATTGTATGTTCTATAAAAGTCAAATTATATGAATGAAATTCTTTGCTGGTTGTAAACAGGGCTCACCCATACTGATGAAATCATTATATTTGTTCTATACAAATTACAATTGAGCCGTGAAAAGCAAATATTGACCCGAATTAGTAGGGTATTGTCTTATACAATTGACTCGTGGATATCAACAGCTTTTTTGTTTAGATATCATTAGGTCTCTTGCACACACTCATTGAAGCAAACAAAACACACATCCGCTGATTGTGTACAACAAACAGAAAACAATAATTGAACTCGCTATGATCTTTCTACGTTTGATTTGTACAAATTATTGTTCATTTTATCTCAAACACTTCGATTACCAATGCCGTATACGTACAAGATATACCAGGGATAGTTTTTTTTTTTATATTGTGGCAAATGTGGCCTATGGAATGGAGAGCAGCTGATGGAGAGATGTGACATGGCTGAAATATGAAAGAAAAAAAAAAGCACATCATATATATATTCAGAGAGATAGATACACGGATCTGAAGATATGATATTTGTTACACTATATGATTACTTTATCACGAGGGTCTCGTCTCGTAATGCGATATGACATCGAGAGGAATCAAATTCAGATGTCGCTGAACTCGCGAAGCTATATTTATTCTGATGTAATTGTCGTCATCGTCGATAACATTGGGCGTATCGTCTTTCGTTTGCGGCATAAATTTCCATGATAACGTCGCGTTTATCATGTTTATCCTCATCGGAGGTTAACGAAGACCATGGGCATAACTAGGGTGAACGCACATGGAGGGGGGGGGGGGGGAGGGGGCAAGGTGGGGGCAAGGTGGGGGCAAGGTGGGGGCGAGGTTCCCTAGAAGGGGGTAGAAGTTTCCCCAACGTGATGCCTGCGACTTGGGCACAAAGTAACAATGGTGTCGGCTGTGTAATTTTTATTCGGGGGGGGGGGGGGGGGGGTGGCCGACGATAGTGGATGGAGATACGGGAGGGTAGAGGAGAGACGGGGGGGGGGGGGGGTTGGCAAAATCCAACGAAGAGGGGCAATTAGTAGAGGTGAAAAGATTTCCAAAAGGGGTGTGAGCGGCCTCGGCTATAAATGGGGTTATGTATCCCTTTATTTCGTTGGCCGACGATGGTGATGGGAGATTTTTTTTTCTGTGGGGGACGGGGGAGAGGGGGGGGGGGGGGGGGGGGGGGACTCCGACTTTGAAGAGGGTAAGGTTACCTAGAAGGGATGTGCAGCTTGGGGTAAAATGCACGTGATTTCATGCATATCTGTATTCTGTTGACCTACGATGATATAGGGGAAGGGGTGGCAATGACGGGAAACTCACTCACTCACATCAGGGGGAGGGGGGGGGGGGGGGGTTGGGGGCGATGCTTCACTTGGTTTCCTAGCTACGCCATCGACGGTGAAGTTTGTAGATCAGACGATGGGCCGACAAGAGATTTATGAAGGACGATTCATAATACCCGATGAGAAAAGAAAAGGAGGGAGGAATTTGTTTTATTCGAAACTACGAATGCAATGAAAATTTTGGAAAATAACAATCCAAACCATTGGCCTTTGTACCCTAAGCGTATATTTCATGCAGTTCTTGACACAGTCTGGTTTCTGTTTGATTTGTTTATGTTATTTATTATGACTCATTAGGTACCCATCTCTCAAGTCTCAATTGATACTATATACACATTATATAACGCTTGTAAATCATCTAATTGACTTCACTCCCTGAATAAAAAGTACAAATTAAACCAAAACAATAACGTTGTTGTTTTCAAAACTTAGAGGTGGACATTCTTTACCCTCGGGTTCGTTAATCATTTCCGTGCCACAGACACATGTTATGTGTAATAACTCAGTAGCGATTCAAGAGATCGAAAGAGAGAGAGGGGTAGGGTAGATACCACTCCCAAGATGGTGCCATGTTGGATTCTAGAACGTGGTCAGGTGATGGTGGTGGTGACCAGTAGCATTCGATGTCATAAGCGACTTTGTCAAAAGTCATAAAACTCCGATTTGAACCAGAAGGATACAGTTTACCCACAATTTACCAAATACCAAGGTTGGTTTACAACAAAACAGAAGTAATTTTGTGTGAAGTTGCAGGTAAACAGTTGAGGTCGTCTGGTATGGGTATATAATTTACGACCCCATTTCGATTGCTCAGGTGCCCTAGCCGACCTACCGATCTACCTGTGTCCAGTTTATGGGAGTTCCAAGGCTATGAATCACCTGTTGTTTACATCATTAGCGGTCTGAATTGACACATGCGTTCCTAAATGATGATCATGATGATAGTGTGTCCATCCTCTGTTCATAAATTTAGATGGAATCGATACGTTGAACCATGGTTGAATCGTAATGTAGTACGTAATTGGCGTAACCATTATGACACATCAGTTTCCAATCTTTACTGTTCGTAATTTTGAAAGGATGTCATTATTGATATGTTGAAATGAATGGAATAGTCTGTAATTGGTAAACAAAATGATGAAGTATTTTGTCATGCGTATTTCTAGTAATAGAGAACCGATTCTACGAATTTCACAATTAATTTTCTTGCCAAATCACATGTGACATGCCATCGTTTAATGTCGTCACAAAAGGAACAGCGTCATATCACTCAGCAACAATCGTCTGTTATAACATTGTCGAAATACATGTACTTGTAAAACCATTGGAAAATACAAGGAACAAATGGAATTTGAGAATTATATTACGGTCCATAATGAATACAAATGAAAGACAGAGTCCATACTTTATTAATTGAATGTTATATATTTTTTCTGTATCGGAATTCATGCTTTATTCAATGCATGTTATATAATATTTTTGCTAGAAAATAATAAACATTTGTTCAAGATGTCTGCTTCCGATGATGTTTTTCAATTTTCCTGTCGCTACCCTTGATGAAATAGTTTATTGTTTCCCCCCTTGCTAGGGGTCTTCCAAACTCTTCCTGTCGGCTCCTTTCATGTGTTTTATATGACCCAGATTGCCTCGCGTTATCACGACATTTATTTTATCATGATTTTATCGTGACATTATTTTTCTTTACGATAGGACGAGAGTGGGGCCATTATAATTTCAACACTTGCGTCGCTATGTTACTTATTTACAATGACCTATACATGCGTACATACATCAAGGAGGTATTAGAAAGTACCTCCTTGCATACATGCAGAATGTTCTGTCTGCTATTCGTGATCGTTTCGATAGTTGTATGTACATGAATATTTATTTCTGGTCACTCCTGCCCTGACGAAGATCCTGCTTGGATCGAAAGCTAGTCTCGTAGTCGTACTGACTCTCATGTTATTACACTCGCGATTTTAAAGTAGATTAACAGTTTTATGCAGTAAATTTTTCATTAAATCGAATGAATTCAATTTGTAATACCGTAATCTATTGGTGATTTAAAGGACAATGAAATCCAGACAAATTGTTGTATGCACTATAAGACACTAAATATAATGAATAGTCTCTGAAAATTTGAGCACAATCGGTCAAGAAATAAGAAAACTATGGCTCTTTGAAAAGAGCCATGTATTTCTTTGAGTGACTCAAATTGGCAACGCACTCTGGCAAAGTTGTGGACAACTCCCCATACATTTTGTACACAAAATTTCAGTTTTGTTCAATTTTCTCAAAATGCATGTTTACCCTTCGTTCAAGTTCAACATATGTTTTGTAGAATGCTTTTATACATAACATATCCTGAGTTGGGGGAATGGAAAATGTGACTATGAAGAAAACTGTAAAAATGGGAACATTTGTGTACAAAACATATGGGGAGTTGTCCACACACTTATCAGAGTGCGTTGCCAATTTGAGTTCCCCATTGGAATAAATGGACATCTTCAAAGAGCCGTAGTTTTCTTGTTTTTTACCCGATTATGCCCTAACTTTCAGAGATTATTCTTCTTAATCTCTTCAAGACTGTGAAAGCAACATTTTGCTTGGGTTTCATTGCCCTTTAATGAAGTACATTATTTGTCATATTATTTAATTAAAAAAAACAGCGAACAAAATATTAAATCAATTGGTAATTGAATGGTGATATCCATTGTGATAGATAGTACATGTATTTGCATCGGTTGCGTAGGTCAATATGTCAAACAGCAATGGGTATAGACTCTGTGGCACGATGTGTAGCAATAGGATAGGAAAATATATAAAAGTCTAGTCTATACATATTATATTCCTCAATTCCTCGTTGACATTATAGATTGAAATCCCCCAGGCTCTTGAGTCTCAGGATAAATGAAGTAAGTTAGAATACTCAGATACAGAAATCAATTGGTAATTTAATGACAATTAAGTAAGTACATGTAATGTCCATTTTCATCAGATGCGTAGGTCAATATGTCAAACGGCAATGGGTACTATAGACTTTTTGGCACGATGTGTAGCAATAGTAAGGATAGGAAAATACATTACAAAGTATAGTCTACATATTCCACAATTCCTCGTTGGTATAGATTGAAATCCCCCGGGCTCTTGAGTCTCATAAGAGAAGACGAAGAGAGGTTGATCGATAGCAAGTGTGACCAGCAAAAGGGGGTAGCTTTAGAGACTTTGGAATGCAAGGCAAAATGGATCGATACCTGCGCATTGAAGGTATGATAGATTGACTTTTTATCATGTCTTCGGGATAGTGAACGGGGGTTTTTGCGTCATAGGCGTATTCGTTTCATGAATTTCGTCAGCGTACACAGTAGTAGGATACTGGAGGGTTATACAAGTTTTGTCGGATGAGCGAGTTGCTTATAGTCGAACAGAGCTGCCAGGATAAAAGTCTAGACACATAGGCATGTACATAACATTGCATGCCATTGATGATAATAATATTATAATAACTGATAATTACGTAACAGTTTATCTTCACGATGACAAATACATGTAACTTTGTGTGTCTGCTCCCCTGAAATTTAACCACCTTTCGAACTTGCATCGTTATATCATAAACTGATGACAAGGAGCATATATTACTATTTGAAAATGTTGAATAATTATGTTTAAGATAAGAGAACATTTTCCTACAGAACACTTATCTCGTTAATTTACATAAAGTTATCTGAATGAAGTTGTTCAGCGTGTTGAGAGGCACCCCGATTGATTTTATTCATACTCTGACTTTTACAATTAGTATTGAAGTAGACCTAATGCACATGTACATGTACTGTACTATTTAGACCTGTATCTGGAGATCTCTGACTCCCATGATCAGGTTGCAGATTGAAAAGAGTGTCGGATGGATAAAATATCGTCTTTCCCAGGCAAGACATCTCGGGTAACACCCTCCCAGCTGCTTGTATAGACTCTGCCTGTAGAGAATAGACGTCCTGGATTAGTTACCCTTAACCCCTAACATTCCCCCCTGCGACATTTAGTGTACTTATTCTTCATTGTATAAGAATGATGTACATGTACATGTATGTAAATGATAAATGTACATCGATTGGTTCTGGTTGGTGTTGAGAGGGGTAAGTTTATATCCGTAGAAATAAGGCGCCCTGGATGAGTTGCCTGAAGTTCACGTCTGCATGGAAGGCTGGAGAGCTGCATGCTTTACTCATAGGCCCTTCAGCATGTCAGCAGAAAATGTAGCTGCCGCTCTAGTCTTAAATCAAACATAAGTGATCAGAACAGGACAACATGCACATTCCCAATCTACCGTCTATATTCACATCTTGATTATGGTGAACTGTTTTACTCATAGGACCTTCAGCAGAAGATGTACATGTAGCTGCCACTCTTGTCTTAAATCAAACATCGGTGTTCACAACAGACCGTTTCAGGACAAAATGCATCCCAAATTATTGAAAGTATCCCAGTTTTATCCGTATTTAGAGCTCAGGTGACCCGGTCAAGTGCAGTTTGACAGGTCTTTAGAAAGAGACATGATTGGTTTTATTATTTAGAACTTGTCTACAACAAACAGTTTCAAGGTATAAGTCACAAGTTTCTTTTGAAATTGTGCTTCTATTATGAGGATTGTGTATAAATGGACTCTATGTATGTACATCGTATATCGCGGTACATGTATTATGGTTTATGAATGTATTATTTTGATAAACCAAGCAAGGCATCGCCATGCACTCTACCAATACACGCAAACCACTGTATTACAAAATAGTTTTGTCACCTTCATGTTGGTGATATCGGTGTCCTTAGTCAGATGAAATCAGGCCGAAAATCAGGGGGCTTATGGCTCTTTAGGAACGTTTAGTCCCTCTTCTGAGGTTTGTGTATTCACACTGTACATTATTTTGTACCTATATTTAGTCTGTGAAATGAGACGAACGGTGGAAATAATGGTATTATTGAAAAGTTTTGTCACCTGTATGTTTTTAATGATATCAGTATCCTTAGTCAGATGAAATCAGGCCGAAAATCAGGGGCTTATAGCTCTTTAGCAACGTTTAGCCCCTCTACAATCATGTATTCACAGGAATATAAATTTCCACCTATATTTAGTCCGTGAAATGAGACGGACGGTGGATAATAATGGTCCCACGTTATTGAACATCGTGGAACGGACACCAGCCGACACCAGACGGGGTGTCATAAGTAAACAGTGTCTTAGGTTCGGTCCATGTTTGCTTACACTGGAGGATTGAATGGGGAGTGAGCCAGCGGTTTGTTGAATCAAGGAGTTATTATACAGACTTGGTTTTCTTAAAGTCCCAGTGATAGTTTTGACTTTTTAGGGGAAACCACTGAAATATAATGGAACCCCAACAAAAATAACAACAACAAGAAAAACACAAATAAACAAACATAAATTATGTTCTAAAGTATTGTTACACACACTTTTTGAACATGTTTGACTGGTTGTTCAATTTCTTTTCCCGCGTGGTGGATATGATGGATTTCATGTTCAGAATAACAGGGGAAAATACAGAAAAGAAAGTTTCTCTGTCGAAAATGTACACTACCCCTGCCACTCATGCACGGATTATCTTCTGTCCACTGGCAATGATTAGTTTTATGATTCCTTAAACGGCATACAAAAGCGTTATTAGTGCTCAATCTGAGCAATGATATGAAAATTCATGTATAATTATATATCTATGAGAACATTGAAGACAGTTATGGTGTTAAAGAAATGACAGTGCGCCTTTAATGTATAATGACAGGAGAGTCTGGCTAAGTCGGTCGTTGAGACGTTCCAAGGCCGAAGAACTGAAGAAGTTCACCTCACAATCCTTATAAATCTGCATAACAATAGACCCAAATAGATTGAAAGAAAGGGAGTTGGGGAAAGGGAGAAAGGGCGAAGAGCATGAAGAAAGCAAATGGAGCGTAGTCGGCACACGAACAGTGCACAGTGCACAGCGCCTATAGAGTCTAGCTATAGATTCTTACCAAAGAGTCTTACCGTAGAGACTTACTGTGGGCCCACGTATTGACTTGTTGGGGGTGTTAGTCCATCGAAGCATGATGGCTAAACCTTACTCGCTGGGCGCTGGTACAATGGCTTCAATGGCCAACCTAGCCAGACCCCCAAACAAAGGCCTTTTGGACCATATCGATCTGCTGATACCTCAGGGTCTTAGCGCTCCCCCTTCATTTACGACTCAGCCAAGACAACCTTCTATTTCGTTACTCTCTCTTTCTTTTATAAGACCTGAATAATTATCTCTTTCTTCTAAAACTTTTAAGACCAGTCGAATTCTCTCCCTTTTCTTTTATCATTTACATCGTCTCACTCCTGACATTCTTTCTTTCCCCGTTCTTGCGTAAGACTCCGAAGTTTCTTTCTTCTATATTGTATACATTCTTTCCTCGCCGTTCTGAATAACGGAATGGCGGTCTTTGTTGGGAAGATGAAGGGGGGACACCGAAGACAAAAGATGAGTGAATGGCAGCGGTTTGTTGAATTTCTCTATCGCCTCTCGAATAAGTGGGAAGAGGCTTCCACATTCCTAAGCTGCCCTCTTATGCTTTGAGATTTCTTTTTTCGGGACACTTCACGCCTTGCACCTTCATCTAATAAATAGTCCATTCATTATTACACCCTCTCGTACCTTAGAACAACTCTGTCGGAATTAGAATCTTTGGGATGGAATTAGTTAATCTTGTGGTCCACTTTCCAGCCCTTCGTTTTGTCAAGTGAATTACGTAGGTCATAATCCTCACTACGAAAGCCGCTAAGAGTGTTTTGATCAAAACACAAAACTATTGTCTACTTCTTCATATGTGAATTTTATCGGATTCGATTGAAAGAGTATGTAACAATAGACCCGTTTCTATCGCGCCAAATTAAAACGGAGTGTAACAAAAGAACGTGTGAAATTCCACTTTGATGACTTTTGACTGCTGTCTATCCGAAATAAAGAAGAGTGTCTCCAATGTCTCGCCGTTCATTGGATACAACCAGTCAAGTGTTGACGATTAATTCTCCCAGGAAAACCCGGTTTCGTAACCCCGTTTAGAAAATAATTATTGTTCATGTTTTCTCTCACGAAAACCCGGTTTCGTAACCCCATTCAGAAAATGTTCTATGTCATGTTTGTGTTTGCAATGAAATGATATAAAGACATTTCGATTGGTAATATTATTGAAGTGTTAGTAACTTCTTTATTGGTCCGACATTGGAGACTGTCAAACTAGAAATACAGTACCAAAACAAATACAGCAAAATGAAACAAAATCTTTGGACAGTTTGGTATCATGAAGTATTTTGTTCATGTTCAATAGTTTGACAGATATGTAAATGTCAATAATTATGGCACGGTCCCTGAGAAGATGCACATATGTAGTGTTGGATGATGTATAGTTGTATTGTAATACACTATAAATTGCCCTAGGCCTCATATGGGCCAATAACCACATAAAATGTGGGACTAGGGTTCTTTGTTTAACCTGGGAGTGGGACCTCCCTGGTTTACTGTATTCGGTTTTACAAAATTACGGGTTTAGTTTAGGCTAGCTCGCTGGACCGTGTAATCCGTACCCATGAGTATACCATAGAATGCGTTGGCTGCATAATGATGCCGCTAATGAAGTTATAATCTGCCGATTATGCATGCAGAGAGGAACTCCATATCTCCGTGGATAAATATTGACTGCCGCTTCACACGGCTGTGACAAAGATTCTATTCAGAAGACAATGATCGGTATTTATGCAAATCCCCTGCAGCTGGCACGCTTTCGAGCTCGAGTCGAGGTGGTAGGTCCATCTATAGCTAGCTTTTGTTTGTGTTTGTCATCCCGTCCCTTTTGTTTGTCAACAGGGTATCAAGAGATTATCTGTTAAATTCTGGACCTTCCAACCTCTAAATGGTCAACCCCCCAAAAAAAGAACCCGCCAAGCTTTCGCGCTCGAGGTGGTAGGTCTATCCAGCTAGTTGTTGTTTGTGTTGGTCATCCCGTCCCTTTTGATTGTCAACAGGGTGTCAAGAGATTATCTGTTAAATTCTGGACCCTCCAACCTCAAAATTGGTCAATCCTAAAAAAAAAAAAAAAAAACCCGCCAAACTTGAGACTTCCTTCTTGTTGAAGTAGCCTTTGTAAGCACTCTGCAGAGACCCTGCCGTTTCGTCGTCAGAGATCAAGTTCAAGTACTTTTGTATGACAACATGGTCTCCATTCTGTCGAGGAATCGAGGATTAGCAGCGAACTTTTATATTTAGTGACTCGGAACTGCTTTGTTTAGGACTGAAAATGGTTCCTGATCAAAACGGTTGACGTGTTATTTTTAGTCCTCCAAAGCAAAGCTCGCAATAAGTTGGAGCAGTATGTGGCAAATAAAACAGCTGCCAAGTGCCAACTCCTTTGTAAATGTTTGTCAACACAGTGCTGTGGATTTAGCATAGTGCAGCTTAGGCACTTCCGATCCTCCTGTTTATCTCTGAAAAAATGATTGCTGATTAAAAAAACCCCGTTGTACTTAGTACCCAGAGCTGCTTTTCAAGTTCACTACAGGGTGCACTGACATTTGTTTGGCATGGACACTTTTCTAGGCTTTCCTTCGCTTGTCAACACGTTGTCAGAGATTATCTTGTGAAGTCCAGGAACTTTCAAGCCCCCTTGAAGTGGCACGGTGGTCTAACTTTCATTGTCGTTAGCCGACAATGTTTGCGCACCCTGCAGTGAGCTTAGGCAAGTCAAGATGAAAATTAAGTCCGAGCCCTCTAATTAAGGCCTATTTTGCAGTTTTTAAAGCGTAGCAAAGTTCATGCACTAGTACATTTATACTGAGTGTTGCCTGAGAAGCAAAGAGGATACCGTCTACCGATGAACAGTGCACACTAACTTTCCAAAACAGTTGATTAACTTTTAAAAGTCAAACAACAATCAGCTGCTTGCAGATGCAGGCAAATAGCAAATAAGTCAACAATTAGGGAAATTGGCGAAAAGAAGGTAATTAGTAACAATGTTATAGAATATAGGTCCCGTGCCCTCAAAATCTCCTGCTGTGAGTACTCTTCTCTCCATGATTCCATAAATTACATATATTATGCTACCCCAATCTATTTTGAAAAAGAAGGAAAAACAGACAGAATCGAAAATGTTTATTCAGTTATGACCTCTTGCGCGAGTTCACCGAGAGAGAAACGAGGATATGGTGCTAATCAGAACGTTTGTTTACGGGATCGCCAGCTGAAATATCGCAACATAAATAGACATCGAGACCGCGGCCCAATGTCAGAGCAATGGGTCATTTGTAATAACTCAATTTTTTTATCGAAACCTTCAGCATGACTGTTCAGAGGGGGCTGTTCCGATAGACGGAGTAAATAAATACTGCAATGTGATATCACATTTCTTACATCACATTACCCGACAGCATGTCATATCTCTGCCTCTGCTTGGTCAGTGAATTGGGACTAAACTGTAGTAGGTATATGGTAAAACCGTAGTCATAGTTGTAGTACGTCTATGGTAATACCGTAGTAGGTCTATGGTAAAACCGTTGTTATGTAGGTCTATGGTAAAACCGTTGTTATGTAGGTCTATGGTAAAGCCATGCTTTACACCACAATGATCTAAATAAATGCCCCCCCCCCCCCCCCCAAAAAAAAAAATAAATAAATAAATAAATAGGCAGAACGAAAAAAACGGATGTACAAGACGCACTTATAATGATGACCATCTCTAATCTTTCTTTTAGAAATTGGTCCAAGATCCATGTAAGTTACCCATCTCAATCATACTCTTGATACGAAGCCGAAGGACAATCTTGGGCGTTCATCACCATTGGATCCCATCATCATGTTCTAAAGGAAAGTGCAGAGACAGGACACATCTGGTTGGGAAATGTGCTTTTTGACAAGTCATGGACGGTCATTCTCGTAACTGTACAAGCAGGAACTATACAGTACTGTCATGGTCAAAATAAATTGCCCCTCAAAACTGGACCGGAGATATTACTACACCCCTCATGTAACGTACAACATGTACATGTATAGACCATACCGTCATGGTCAGAAAAATAAATGCCCCCGCAGTCCTGAGCCCTTTATGCATTCATATTTGAAAAGTTCGACACGAGATATTGCGCCCATCCATAATACAATGTAACCGAGTGCCGAAAAGGGTATCGAATTTTTTGTTTTGATCTCGAAGGTTGCTTGTTGCCTCCGGCGTGGTCGCGACGGAGGTCGAATCGTCGAATGTGACACTTCGAATTTCCAGGCGGTGTAAATGAGATTGTTCGCAAGGTAAAATCATACATCGTTGTAGGAATTTCATGAAATGGACACCAGCTAGCGTGGCAGTGAGAAAGTGCAGCTACATTGTGATGCCGATTCTAAAACTAAAGAAAAAATCGTACCTTTTGCTAATGATCTAAAGTATGTGATTAAAAAACGAATCAGTTTGCTACAGTTTCTATTACCTCGAATATTTAAATAATTTTGCAATTGTGTTATGACAAACAAAATCACTTTGTAAGTTTGTATCCCGCTCCCATGAAAGAAGTCAAAACAACAATTCGGCTTAGATTAGTATTGGTAACAAGTATTACTTGACTTTTTATTGTGTACTTATGATTTATTTGTATATTACCTTTTATATAAATGTTATAAAGAACGCAGGTCGCATACAGCAAAGATATCTCTGACAATATAAATTGTCACATAACTGAGTCTAGACAGTATAGATGCAAACATGACCATAACCATGGTATGCACTATGCATAGGTGTTTAGAGGTAATTATATGGGTCACATCGTCGCATTGCCTGATACTGACAGTCCTAACCGAAGAATCTTCATCAATCATGTTACTGTTTACAAACCTTTATCGCTACGATCCTCTTCCATCATTACAATGGCTTCCCTGTCTTGTGTGGCCGATATTGTAAGCAAAACTAAAATAGCGCCCAATAACCATCAAAATTACTCCCTAAAAGGTAAAGGGGGACCCGAACAGGCAGTCTCTTCCCAGATCTATCAACCGTATAAACATATGTCAGGTAAATTACCCCCCTCTGTACTTCCTCACCAAAAAATGCCAACGTGTTATTACAGATAAATAGTGCATATGACACTCAAAGGGTTATACCACGTAGTTATCGATAACAAAATGGCAGGACCTAGTGTCATAGGATTGTTGGTACCTTAGGAAAATTGGTACCCTGCACAAGTTTCACTAGAGAGACTGGTTCCCCCCACCCGCAAAAGTGGTCCGCTAAGCCTAAGGTACAACAAATCCTATGACACCGGTCCATCTGGAAGGTTTCAGGAGAAAATCCGCGTTGACAAATGATGAATGGGTGAAAGTGATAGCTCCCATTTCTGCTCTGGGTGTCACAGGTACCTGCCAACTTTCACGACGTTCCATTATGACACAAATATTTTGTTTTCGACCGGTGTAAAAGTCAGAAAAGGACGAATGACTTTGTCGCTTTCAAGTTATATCATAATACGTCTTCGTCGTGGCTTGTATATCTTACATGATAGCGTGTCCAGTAACTCTGTGGATTATCTTCAGCACGAACATGACGAATGTGACATGTAATCTTACAGCTAGGCCACGTCTTGAAACTCTGCTCAAAACCTGACCGGTTCAGTTCTCTATTTATACAACTGTGAAACATCCAAACAGTGCATTGGAATGATTACCAGTTGTAATCTGATATAACATATACAATAACAAAACTAGTTCCTGATCAAGCATTTATATACAATACACATGTGCGTTCCATACCACAATATGTTCCAGCTGTATGATCTATTTAATTGTGTTCTTTGATTCATTTAGTATTTAGAGAAGTACATTTTGTATACTTACTCATCTGATCTCATTCATCCGTTTACCAAATTGATTACTTTGTATATTGACGATGACTTTGTTTGTTATCATACTGATCATGGTTAAATGCCTTTGACACAATACATAGGCATTAATAGTGCCTTTTCCAGGTCTTAGCTTGTACTCGCATCTCAAAACTCATGGCTAAATACAAAAGTGCAGCTCAATAAAACGAACCCGCTTACTTTGAAATGAGTTCATTCCAAATCAAACATTCATTGTATACAATCATTACGAGTACCTAACTGTTTTTGACATAATATCCAGTATACTAACATTTCATAGTATTGTTATAATAGTAGCCTTGACAGATACACTATTTTCATTGCGAACGCGAATATATTTAGTTAAACGATTTGATTGAGAAATGATTTCTGATGACTGAAAGATCATTCAATAACTCCGACATATGATTACTGATTGCCGATCGGTCCTTATATAGATGCAATGAACTTGGACGTCGGCGCTTAGTTTAGAACGAATCAGCCAATCAGGGCTAATTTGTCATATCGGTTCATCTGACAGCCGATATCATTTGTCAAGAAATGCTTTCTGATGACTGATACTCTGAAAGATCATTCAATAATTCCGCCATATGATTACTGATTGCCGAGCTGTCCTTAGATGCCAACGGAATTGGACGTCGGTGGAGCTTAATTTAGAACGAATCAGCTAATCAGGACTAATTTGTCATATCGGTTCATTCATCTGACAAGCAATATCATTTGTCAAGAACGGGAGCGAAACGGACATAATAATTGAACATCATAATGATTCTCCGCCTCGAGCTATTATGGGGTAATAATATCCCCTGCCCTATTTCCATATTTAGCAATAAACCATTGACATTATCGTATTTGCAGAGAAGATTTACCGGGGACCACTTTCTTCTGGCTCTGCATGAACTCTGGGTATTTTGTCATGGTTTACTCGTTGTATGGGCAATGTCATCAATAACGGTAATAAGTGACGAAGATGGCGAAGGGGGGGGGGGGGGGGGGTGGTAGTTTGGGGCAAGCTACCCCTGTTGAAATCCTTTTACCCCTCACTGCTTCCAGCCCCATTGTAGGAAAAATACAAACATAAAACATGACGCCATATTTATCTTGGGCGAAGGCTACAGTATCCTAAACATGCTAAAGTATGGGGGATCTCGCCTCTCCATATCTCCACAGTACGTTCTCTAACCTGACTACGCATTTCGACATTATGTTCATTAACAGTAAATGACTTGAGTGTAATTGAGATTGGAAAGATGCCATGAATGGGGGGAACGCCCTAGACATTGGCGTTGCCATGGTGATGAATTGGTGTGGAGACAGCCAGAGGATGCGGACTGGTGACTGGTAGTCTGATATCCGTTTAATTTGGCTCTGGAGAAGAAAGACGAATTGATGGATTAGTGTGTTCCAGATCGTGTCTTTCATATATAGTATTCCATTTGAATCAAAATTAAACAAAATTATCTAGCATCTCGAGCGGATTAAGAAAATAGAGTACCATAATACAAATATGGTTCTAAATGTTTTTAATCATATATGGTTCTAAATCATTTAATCCACTAAAGAGCGGAAAATATAGTACCATAGATGGTTATAAATTGCCTTAATCCGCTCAAGAGCGGAAAATATATAGAACCATATTATACTTTCTTAATCCGCTCAAAACGATTTGATAGCTATAATTTTGGACAAGTTTCTCTAGTATGAATTTCAATTTCTTCAACGACATGTTGGTCATGTACTTGGTAGCAGAAATCGACATGATTAGATCCTATTTCAATAATGCTACACAAGTATGTAGACATAATACAATGAGTAATATTTGTGAGCAAGGAGTTTCTCAATACCACCATCACCTCTCATCTCATCTCATCTCGGTCCGAGCAAACAGCATACGACCGCCTATTGACAGAGCAACCTATCTGACAAAGCGACACTCCTGTTCGTGGCACCATTTTTGGAGGCCAAATTACACAATTCTATAATGGCTCTTTTCTTTGTGCATACTCGTATACGGCCAATCGCATTTTCATTTCATTTCATTTCATTAATTTTCTCCGAGTATATTTGCTCGTTTATTAATCTTGACTTTCATTAAGGGGCTAAATTGGCCGTCTCCGCGGCAGCATTCTCCAGTCGATAGTAGTACTAGTATGGTAGTAGCCGATGTACGCGGAGTATTTGCCCAAAGTGTTGAGAATGCGTGCATTTTACTTTCTAGTTGGCTTAATTCAATATTTACAAGGCTGTCTTCCCCTCCCCCCTCCCTCTCCTCTGTATACAACAGAACGCCGTCTTGACACAGTTTTCCTTGGAGAACATGCCCAGAATCCTTGTCGTGACATTTTCACCCTTTCAACCCCCCTTTTTTCTTCTTGTACTCATTTGGATTAGGCTCTCTCTTATATTGGTACTTCTTGCACCTATTGTCGCCTGAATCTCTAAAAACGTGGCTGAAACCCTCTCGAGTAATAGTGACGGTTCTTTAATAAGATTATTAAAGATGGGGGTGCAACAATACATTGAGAGAGATATACAACTTTCAGCGTCTCTACTTACTATTGAAGGATTAAGGCAGCAGATCTAAGTCCTTTTTCTGAAAGGTAATGGAAATAAAATTATAGAGTTTTCTTTCATATAGCCCATCTCATTATTTTATTTCTTTACATACATATACACGTATTTGATATCTGTATTTGTCCACAAATGTAATATATTTCGCATACTTAACTTAACTTAAATTTAACATTTGAAATGATACGAAAAGCTCATTTTCATACAATTTACTTGATTATACTGAAAGTGAATTTTAGTAAACACGATGTGGTGCCAGATGTTCACTACATTAGACGTATTGGACTGTTGGACAACCTAACAATATGTCTGTCTATAAAAAATGTCCTACTCTGTATTATTTCTTTACATCGGTGTAAACCTTTTTTTAAAAGATTATGTATTTAATTGATGCATTTGTATTTTTAAATATGCCTCAAAAGTGTTCGAGACCTGTTCGAGTGCGCAAATGCTACCTGGGAGTAAAAAAAAAAAAATGCACAGCTAAATCATGGGGTAAAGGTCCAGGACCTTGCAACACTTCTTCACACAGGATTCTCCATAGAAAGCAGCGGGCACGTAGCGAACATTACTAGAACAAATAGGCCTATTATTGGTCCCAGCGTGTTGTCTCCCAATACGTCCAATTCACTCGCCGCGAATTTGTCGGCGTCCTAAGCGTTTTTGACGCGTATTGTCTATGGGGGGAAGATGTTAGAGCACCGCGCAGCTCTTTGGTTTATAACAGTCTATAGTAGATGCCCAGCGAGGGTTCTATCATATGATCCGTTTTGTAAACAAAGCGAGATGCTGTATAGTTCCCTGTAAGTGTAACCCTGCTAAAGGGTTATAAGTATTGTATTTGCGTTTGAAAAAAATAAGTAAATGCTTGCACTGGGCTGATACCAAGCATTGGAACAAAAACGAAATATGTATTGTAACGATGCTTATTATGAACGTGTGAAAAGGTAAATGCTTAAACAGATGGAATGCTGTTCGTAAGGTGTTCGGGGTAGGGGAACTAAACAAGATGTTAACATTTGCCACGCTACTCGTGTGTTAAAACGAAATAAAGTAAAACATCCACAAAAGGACAGTTATACAATAAAAAAGAAACCGTGGAATATAACACTATCAAAGTGGTAAACAGAAAGTGCTGATACCATGGTTATACTATATAAGGATAATGGACCAACTGAAGTCCATGGTTGTACGAGGCGTGGAAAACAACATTCTTAGGAGTTTTAACAAGGCTGTAAGCCTAGTGTAAAGCTTCCAACGTGTGAAAAAATAAATGATAACAAAACAGCAAATGCTCACACCGCATGGGGCGCTATACAACTATAGTACAAGGCTGGCACACAAAGTAAAAATGAGGGGATTGTAGCGCCTCTAAGCAAGGCTCTCTATAATAAATGAATAATGTGTGAAAAGTAAGATGTAGTTGACACAGTGAGAGGGCCTGTGAGAAATACAGACACAGAAACAAATAAATAGACTTGTTACACCGTTCACATTTGGGTTAATGTGTTTGAAAGTAAGTGCTTAGTAATGGTGGTACAACTATATACAAGGTTGAGAGGCATTAGAGAGATGCTACAATAACAAACAAGTGACAAATCAAAACAGTTACCTGAATACTGGGTAAAGTTCAGCTGGGTGTGGACACTTTGAACAAAGTAAGTAATATGACCCCATGATGAGAACTGTCAAGACTATTGAACATGTTTAGTTCGGTTCAGTTCAGTTAATCTCCATTTCCAACAAAAAATTATCAAATTATAACATTGTACATAACAAGGATTTACATACATGTGTAAAATGAAACTAGCTAAGCGCAATGAAAACTGACATCATACAGTATTCTCTATCGATGTATTATTTCTATAAGAAGTGACATACGTAGCAAAGTAAATTGAAACTTCTTAAGAAGTACCAAATAAACGATAAACACCAATATATACAGTGTAAGAGTGATACAATTTAATTAATTAATGATTATTTAGTTGACTGTATATTCTTTAATTAATTAAGACGTGCTTGGTGCCACATGTTTCTTACTCAGATAAAACTTATCAAGGCGCTCACTTTGTGTTTTCATCTGTATGTTTTTATTTATGTTTAGAATCTTCGCAATGAACAATGTTTTTGAATAAAAGTCATGTACCGCATAATACGAAAACCTCAACGTGAGAAACCTATATGGAACACACAAGTTAGGCCCAAATGACTGTTGGATATGGGAAGCGGAAATTCTCAACGAAAGTCCAAAACACCTCTTGACACGAAGATAAAGAAAATGACAGACATGCTTTGTGCCTGCCCATCGATCCTCGCTATAGTGTGAAGTGGAAACGATTGATTAATACTATTAAAATGAAATTGAAGTAGAGAGAAGAATTTCTCTTCACATATCTTTGATCTGAGTTATAGCACTTCCGAAGACTTATCACAATACTAATAAACGTCACACACAAACAAAAACATAATATGACACGAACATTCATACACAGCCCTTCAAATATACTCGCATATAGGCCTAGCGCGCACGCAGATCAAGCACAAAAAAAAAACACACGCACACACTCACACAATATACGCACATACAAACACATAACACGCGAACGTATGCACACACATGCATACACACACACACACACATACAAACATACATGTGTATACAGTTAGACACACATACATACACTACGAACATAACATACAGGACCCAAACACACACATATACGATCACAGACATACACATACTCAAATACACACACTTACACTCGTGGATGTCGACACATCATGATGTGTGTGGCGCCCATAGCAAACCTCTTTACTAGCGAATTAACAATTTAACTGACATTTGTTCGCAGTTGACAACTTGACAACACTTTATTATAGCTTTTTAAGAACTAAGATAGTTAAGGTTCTTTAGACGAACCGTCAGCAAATGTGTCTGCGCAAACATGGCCGCCAGTGATGTTACTTTTGCTATTTGGAGTACGCCACATAATCGCATTATGCGACGTGCACACATGTTATTGCATGTGTTCCCAGTCTTCCTGTTCGTTCGTCCTTCCGATAAAAATCCCGCCATTTATCATGTCTATTGTGCCACATTTATCATTTGTAGACGCCAACATGACCTAGGCAGACAGTAATACGCAGCGGCTACCTCAACAACACAGTGAAATAAACGTACAACGTATAGGCCTATACATATGGCATGCATTGCTTATAGTATTTTTCTGAAACATAAACAACACAGTCCCTCTAAACAATATACGTGTCCCTAACAAAAACAGGTAATGTATTCCCCCTAAACGAAGGCCCCGTCAATCGTGTTTTTTTTTTGGTGGCGCCCACGGCTAAGAAAATTTACATGCATTATCAAACAAGTAATCTACAAAGCTTTACCAAATGTCAAGCTGATTAGTAAAAGTTGATTCTCCCTTCACAACAAACCTGATCTTTTATTCCCCCTGAACATATCTAACCACGATGAAACCGAAGGAAAGTATTCCATCTGGCATGTCTAGCATTGTTTAGATAAACGTAAACCACGCACATAGACAAAAGGCAATACATACATTACCCCCTAAAAATAGCCGACGTTTAAACTGGTTTGAGCAATGATCGCCGTTGATCGGCGCTGATAGCTATCAGCTCTTGATTGGCTCGGGTGTCTTTGATGTTGTGGGCTCGTGGCCCCCTTTTTATCACGTGATTGAGTAAAATGACAAAGGATTATTGTATTATCGTAGCTAAGGGGTCCTTTCTTTCCAGTTACATCTTAGTTCCATCCTGACTTTCTTTTTAGCGACCCTTGTTGGTTGAACCTGATTACATAATCATGATTATAATGACATAAGATTAATACATTTATCGTTTTTAGGGGTGTTTTAGGGGTGGGAGCGTTATGTGAATGAGGAATATATGACAAAGGATATTGTATTATCGTAGCTAAGGGGTCCTTTCGTGTCATGTTACACCCTGACTTACCTATCAGTAACCCTTGTTCGTTGAACATGATTGCATAATGGCATAAGATTATTTAATGTATCATGTTTAATGTAGGGATGGGACAGTTATGTGAATGAGTAAAATGACAAAGGATATTGTATTATCGTAGGTAAGGGTGGCGGAGGGGTCCTTTCGTGTCCCGTTGCCTATTAGTTCCACCCTGACTTACCTATCAGTGACCCTTGTTCGTTGAACATGATTGCATAATGGCATAAGATTATTTAATGTATCATGTTTAATGTAGGGATGGGACAGTTATGTGAATGAGTAAAATGACAAAGGATATTGTATTATCGTAGGTAAGGGTGGCGGAGGGGTCCTTTCGTGTCCCGTTGCCTATTAGTTCCACCCTGACTTACCTATCAGTGACCCTTGTTGGTTGAACATGATTACATAATGGCATAAGATTATTTAATTTATACATCTTTTTTTAGGGTTGGGGGCAATCACGTCAAAGAGGAAAATGACAGGATATTGTATTATTGTAACTAATCTGGTGGGGGGGGGGGGGGGGGGGACTAGGGAAGGACAGGGGGTGTCTTTTCGTCCCCCATTGAGCTTCGTTCCATGACTGACCCATGTGGCTGTGGAATATCATTATGAAATGACATAACATTTCTATTCAATCGTTATAAATATGTTTTTTTTTAGGAGGTCGAGCGCAATCGTTCTATCTCATGATAGAAAAAAATCGTTTACGGCCCCTCTTTGTTCAACCAGGCTATCAATGTGATGCTGAGCATGCCAGATAAATCAGAAGCGTAGATACATTCATTTGTTTTTGTTTAAGAGGTTGGGCGATATTTGTGATTTAAGTGAACATGGTAAAGACTATAGAGAGGGTGATGGTTGCACCCCGTTTTGTATGTAAACAAAACGTGATTCTCTGTCATATCTGATTCGCATCATGGCTGAGAAATCATGAAACAAAAATAGAAAGGCGGCTTTACATAACATAACTAAATAGATAGGACCCCGAAAGACCCGAAACTGTCAACAATTACGTCGCCAATAGCTAGAAAAAGTACAATTATTTATGTTGAGGCAATTTCCATATAGAAGTGACGTGGAAAATTATCAAACTGGCACATATTATAGGTAAAACTTTGACTATAATAATCATCAAAATCATCGACTACTGTTCGAGCGGTTACCGTGTCATGGCCATCCTATTCGTCGTACGTCTATTATTATCGCTAAAAGCTCCCGATTTTGCAATGAAGCAATTAAAAGCCATAAAACCATCCCCCAAACAATCACGTAATGCTATCTTCATTAACCCAATTTGCTAATTAGTCAACATTTCCGACACGTTATCGCGCATTTTATTAGGTCGTTATTTATTCTGCTCCCTTTTTTATGGTCTCCTGTCATCTAAATGAGATGTGGAAACTCTACGAAATACTGTGATTTGTAATTAGATATACATACAGTCAAACTGTCAAACCTGTCTTTGTGGCCACCTGTCTATAGTAGCCATGATGTATCTTAGATATAGAGTCAAACTGTCAAACCTGTCTTTGTGGCCACCTGTCTATAGTAGCCATAGCCAACCTGCCTAGATTGGCCACCAAAAGTGATCCCCTGCAGATAAGTACATGTATTATGAAACCTGTCTATAGAGGTCACCTGTCTACAGTGACCATTATTCATGTTTCCCTTACAGGTGGTCACTATACACAGGTTTGGCTGTATGTGTATTGGATTCATGTGATAATCTCATTCTACATAGTAAATGTTCTATGAGCATATGAGCATGATGAGATCGAAGCTTTAGTAACATCGATGTTTATTTTTCCCCGTTGCTATAATAACCGAACCCGGCATTGACGTGTGTCTCTGTAATCGTGGTATAATTGTTCACCCAACCCAGCTTAGTGGGAATCATTCTATTCACCCAATGCAATATTACGAATTTACGATCATAAAACGTTGGTATTTTTTTCGCAAGCCCTGTCAAGATTTGAGCTAAGCAGATTAAACTGAAAACAGCTTTCACGATGTAAATGGCTCTGTTATTATCAAACATTTCTCCCGTATATAAAGAGTGGCTGCTCTTCTTTAGCCATTTACTTGTCAAAGGTTATTGAGTAAATTAAGACAGCTCTGCTAGCGACCATGCAGAGAGAGAGATTCGAAAATCCTTGCTTTTCAAAAGAACTGTCCAGGCATTATTCAGGCATTCCGCATTTGAATGCAATATCCAGCTATGCCGTATTGATTGTGTATGAGAAATCTTCACAAATCTTTACAAATCTTTACAAATCTTTTATAGGAATAACGGAGAAAAAGACTACTGCGGTTTTTTTTTTATAGAAATAATCTCAACTTTCAAGGTTTTAGTCTTCATAATAACTAGGCGAGATTTCAGCTGCTTCTTTTGTTCGAATGTCTACCCCCATTGTTGGGACGACTATAAGCGTACGAAATACTCCGACGATCTGCTGGCAATTGCCCTCGAAATCCGATTTACTTTCTATCGAAGTTTTGGGATTGGCCTCGAAGAGTCGAAATGCGATTTATTTCCTGCGAAAGTTTTTAGGATTATGATCATTTGAAAAGGGTTATTTTGCCCATTCAAGTAGACTTATAAAATCGATTCGCAAACTGAAAGTTTGCAGCATTTAAATGCTCTTCCAGTTCTAATTCGTCAAATTGGCAACGCAATGCACATGATTTCAATACCCACACTTTATAAACACGTGCTGCATGCACAGATTTTCTGTTTACTACGTTCATAGTTTCTGTGAAGTGAAAATGCTTGCATATTTTACAAAATTGCACTATTATATCACACATGACATAAACAAGTGATGGCTCTTTTATCATTTTTAAACGCACGTTTTTTTCTGTTTGAATCTCTGATTTCTTTATCGTCACTGTAAATTGGCGCAAATATAAATTGACCTATTCAGCGCCGTAACTGGCAGAGACTAATGAAACCACGAACAACATAGAAGAAAACAACAGCAAGTAGAATAGAACTCGTTCCCCCATAATGCTCGCCGAAAGGAAATAAATGGGTCTCATTTAATCCACTGACATATTTAGGCCACGAAAATTGGCGATTGAGTTTAGCCTGTTCAGCTCTTAATATTTGTGGCCTCCAAAAAAAAAAGCTATCGGTAATGGGTGAACTTGGAGTGTATGGGTGTTAATATTAATGACAGGAAAGAAACGAATTATCTGGGTCGTGATTGTGTTTTGTGAATACTCTTCGTATTATTCGAGGTATTTCTGTATGAGTACGATGTGATGACCGAGCAGGATATTGTTTAGGAGAATTGTATTTAGTTTAAATCAAGGGTTTCAGCATGTTCAGAGCTGCGCGTTTAGTGAAAAATAAACTAAAGACGGTTACACACTAAACGAAATCGCCTTTAAAATGTCGTTTTTATTTAGCTCTTTCGATTTGTTTAGGTTCTAAATAGTCGATCATACTTGACGTAATAGTCGTAACCGTTAATTCTTTGTATTACTGTTAAAGGCTTTTAGCAGTGGAAACTAATGTACAGGCAAAGACGCCATGAAAGCCATGAATGAATTAAAACCACTCAAGTTTGATGGCTGTCAGTATATAGCTTCCAGTAAATTCGCTGAAATGGAACTGTTCGTAATTTAATTCTAGCAACAACCAATTAAAATCGACATGATTGTGATAAAAGCTATAGTTTTATAGTATATTTCATGTGTATGACGCACTAAAAGAAGACATGTCAGTAAGATTTCTATGGGTATGAGCGTAACTTATGAAGCAAACAACTTCTTAAAGAAAGAAGCATTTAAACATTGACATGATGAATGCCTCAAAAGATGCATTTTATTTTTCTCTTGCCGCTTCAATTTCTTTTTATATATTCGACAAATTTGATAGTTTCCGAAGAGATGAGCATGTGCCCTTTAAAGGGACTTAGTAACATTGTCCAAATCCTCAAAATAGAATGTTAATTCTAGCGGTTCCCTCATACCTTGTTGTATTCGTATTAGCAATAAAATCATGGGACCGGTTTCGGTTTTTCAAATTTCCCTTTCGTTACAAAGATATGTACGGTCGAAGTATTCAGATAAGAAAAACTCCGGTGGAGTTTTGAAACCGTGTACAAAGTGAGTGCAGTGAGTTAGTGAATATCACTTTGCATTTTCGCTCATTACTTGGCCATGCAATATCCATTTGACTTGAAATTTTCACACAATACCCTGTGGACATAAGAGATAACAACAATATACATTGCATCAACCATTCATGAATTTTTGCACATGTCAACAAAGTTACTAGATCCCTTTAAGTTTAACCCACTCGCGCAAACAAAATTGACATGATTGAAATGGCCATTGAATTATTAAATCTACGATATGCACACGATACTAAGAGGGGTTCTTTTTATTTCACTTCGGTTTCTAAAGAGGGGATTCTTTGTGCTGGTAATGTAACATAGTTCCAAAATATCGATGAGTTTTCAATCAAAATTATTTCCAAAAGAGGCGAGGTCGCTCGATGAAGCGAAGTACTTATTGCTGCATGCAGTACTAACTATTAAGTACAAACACATACAAGAGTGTAAGTGTAACAAAGACTGCATTCAAGATATCAAATTCTTAACAATCAAGATTAAAAACGCCCCTTCTGCCTCTCAAAATGATACAAATCTTCTTTTGTCCAGAGTCTAGCCTGTCGCCATGGTGATTTGAGGATAAATTCAATTAAAGTTGTTGGCACTCTACCGATATCTTCTTTTTTCGCGGAGAAAGTTGAGTGAGAATCGTTCGCTGCTTGGTGGGAGCACAAGGGTGGCATTTAGTTGATCACACTTTAACCCATTCAGCGCCGAGTCAAAGGGATACCACTAATTTATTATTACTTTTAACATGTTAAGATGGACATACTAAATTATGGCATTGAGATGGTTAAAGTGCAACTGTGTGCATTGCCTGCTCTGTGTGTATGTTTGTGACTATGCGTTTTTGTTTAAGCGTGTGTACATATTTGTCACTGTTCAGGAAACAGAAATCAAGCACACAAAGGAAATTAAATATATTATCTGAGCTTACAATGCTGACGAAATAAAATGGAAAATGTCAGGGAAATAGACATGTTCATGTTTGTTTTACAGTTTTAAAGAGAATGGTTGACAAAGTTATTATTTTATGTGATCTGATGCCTCAGACGGTTACCAATTGCCAATGATGTCACACTGACTGCTGTATAAAGTCTTATTGGATATGTATGAGCAATGATATTAAAGGACAACGAAACAGCTAAATGTACATAATATATTGTTGATGTCAAATTAAATAGGGACAAAGAAAAGGGACAGAAAACACAAAGGGACTTGTAAAATTGGGAATTAAATTAATGTTAATAAAATTACATAAATGAGAAGGGGAAGGGGAAAGAGGTGACAATATGAGGGATGAAGAGGGGGATAGTGAGGGGGGAAGGGAGAGAAGATGGAATAAAAAGGGGTGGAGATCGGGGTGAGGGGAGATTATGACGGTCCACTGGGGCGTTTGCCCGATCGAAAGTCTACCGTTCAAAGAACACTTGACCTATTTTGGTTGATCAAATTGGCGTACGCGGAAATGGCCGCTATTTGAGACATTTCAGACGCGACTGTGAATGTTGCTTTCTCAATTCTTCGGGTTATTTATTCTTGGTCATTTAAAGCGGAAAGAATGAAATCCACGAAGAGAGGGAGGAGAGGTGAACATCAGATTAGAGAGAAAATGAGAAACGAAGAGACGTATAAGGGGAGGAAAATAGATGATGACAGAAGAGAGAAATAAATGAAGACAAGAGAAGACGCCATGAGATGAGAGAAGAATATGAACAGAGATGGGAATAGAAGAGAGGATAAAGAAGAGAAGAGAAGACAGCCGTGAAGTAGAAGTATAGAAGGAGAAAAGAAGATATATATTTAATGAGTAACGAAGAGGAGAGGAGAGAAGAGAAGAGAAGTAAACATAAGAAAAGAGTATAGACTGATAGAAGGAGGAGAAAAGGAGATGATCGTTTATTGGGATGTGTTTTTAGAACTTAGTTCTCTCATGATTCGCATGACTATTATACAGATCTCGAAGAATTGACATCATTTGGTTGAACATGCAATCTCGTTTCGCCAGGAAATCTAGGCTAATGTCTCCGTTTATGCCCTAATCGAATCACAAAAGGACGATTTGACTGTTATATTGGGGATATAGAATAAAGTGAAATGATTAAATACAATGTTGGCCACTGAACTTTCGGTGTATAGTGCATAGCCCAGATACATATAATTTACTTAGAACGTCGATATGTTAAAAATCGTCATCGTTTCGAATCTCTATCTGGCATGTCCAGGAAAACCCAGGCAACTGTACTTCTTATGTATATTTTATAGATAAAAGTTTTAGATGTGACATGTGTGGTATACAGTAGTGAAATTATGATTGGCGGCTTTATGCACCCCTAAAGATAATTCTGCTTGTTAATTCTGAATAATAATGTTTGTACAGCTTAACAAATCCGAAATATGATCAACGATCCTAGGCTTATGATCATTGCATAATTATGTCTCGTCCATTAGTCTTCCTCCGTGCATTTATATTGGGTTCAAATTAGAGGCTCTCGTAAATCAAATTAATTATTGAACGACAATGTTGTTGCAGCAAATGCGATTAACACCTATTTCGCCTCGTGGCGACCGTTTACTGCATCCACTTGTGTAGCATTTTGACAAGGCAGTGCGTCTGTATTATGAGAAACGCCTGGTGAAAGACTATAGAGAAGGAGCAGTAAATTGCAGCCGCTGCTCGTGTGATAGGCGTCATTACCAGTCACTTCATTGTCTTTTAGACGCATGCCCGACTGTGTCAGAAAGGATACCACTTCTGTGAAACTGTTATTGACATGGATGTAGCATTGCCCACTTGATTTTCTTGCCCAATTTAAAGGGGACCACCAGGCAAAGAACAACACATTATTATATGTTTTAGTACCGTTTTGTGATATCAAATAGATAACCAACATTTTGCAAAGGGTTGTGTAATTCATAAACAAAGCAATTAATTTCCACCACTTACGGAACCACTGCTATTTCCTGGTTCCATGCAGGCCAACCATTTGCGAGTGCGCCAAATTGCTATCCACGCGCACGTTTGTAAACAATAGATTCCCGGGCGATTCGTTCGCTCTGCACACATTGCAATTCACCGCACGCATAGCAGTCTGCGTAATTCAGACCGCATGAACGCATGCTTTAGAATGGTGATGCGTTTCCAATTATATATTTTTTTTCTGGAAACATATTTTTGATAACTTGTTGATGGAATGGAATACTAACGATGTTACCTTTCTTTATAAGAATATTATTTTTGTGTGGTGGTACCCTTTAAGCTTTAAAAAAAGAAAATGAACTCGGTTCAAGTTCATTCATATTACTACGAATGTCACGAAAAATCAAAATTCCATTCTTTAATGAGGTTATCACATTATTTGTTTGTTTACTCCTTACAATCATGAAGTACTTTATTAACTCAATATTTCTTTCTCTTTTCTCTTTTGTCTCTATCATATTGATGTCGCCATTTCCATCGTGCTTTCATAGGTAAGTCTGAAATAAATCATTCTAATGGTGCTCATGCTGAGTAACATGAAGGACCACTATATAATGTACTGTATAATCAACCCTACTGAGAATGTATTGGGCAATCGTTCACATCGTTCAATCGTTCACATCAGAAACCCAAATGGTTTCGAATATGAGCAGTGTGGACAACAACAAAACCGAGTACTGTAATGTGCCATAACTGCCATAACTGGATCCTATCGGATCGATGCACAGCCGTTCTCCCAGCCCGCCCGCCCGGCGTGCCTAGGTGCAGCCTGTGGCTATAGCTTTTTGGAGAGCGCAAAATAATGAAAAATCAATGAACCCTCAACGCCACACTACTACTTTGTGATGAATTCCCCATCGCCTTGTACTGTTCTGCTGTGATGGGACGAAATGTGTTCAGCGTTTTATTTATATGAAATGTGCTCAGAATTAGATTTAAAGGTGACATTTTTGTCTGTAATTTATTGCCTACTGTTATTTATGTCGCATATTTATATTACGATGTGTTGTGATTGCAGAATTCGTCTTTATGATATTGCATGGTTTTAGGACGTAATTGTGTGCCAAAATGTGCCGAAGTGTGTGCTAAAAGTAGATTTATAGTCCCAAATTTCGATTGCCAATCTTATTGTTATATAAATGTTTTATGTTGTCTTAAATTTGTTGCACATCAAATTTAGAACGTCCGGACTGTCCTAATTTACTGTGAATGACCTCGTGATACCAGTTTGAAACTCTTTAGGAGGAAAACCGGGGCAAACATCAATCTTCTGAAAGGATAAAATAATTTTCAATAGGTAATTTTCCGAAAGTAATTTTCACAGTTTTTTTTTTACTGCATCAAAGACTCAATAGGAGAAAGTTCGAGCCCTGGTTCGAGGAAGGCCGAAAAACAGGACGAGGGCATTGTACTAACAATTATTATTATTGTTATGGGACCACGAATTAAGAAAATGGGAGGTGGGGAGAAACAAGTACGAAGACAAAAGCGTCAACCATGTCCAGCGTCTCTTGAAAATATTTTGATTTTCTCAGCGATTGTAGTTCAGTAATAGGTGCGACGTGTTTTCGTGATTTCTATAATCGTCTTTCTTGTTGTATGGATTCCCAACTCCTTGGGGAACGGTTGTTACAAAACATATTTCGTTCTAAGATTTAGAAGTAGAACTAGGATGTGGGGTCTGGTGTGGGGTGTGGACCGTTCACCCAATACCCAACGGCTTGCGCGCACTGAATAGTGCACGCGTATAGCCTTTAATGAGCTCCCTAAAGCAATATAGTTTTTTTTCCTGAGAAAGAGAGTGGATAATGAGGGCCAAACGGGTTTCAATGAACGACAAATTAAGGAACAGAAAAAGGACGGAAGAAGTTGAGGAGATGGAGAGAATCCAGATGTTTTGGTTCGTTTCTTTACATACATTCAACAGGCTCATTATATTATCTAGTTTGTAAGAGGTTTTGAGTTTCGTTACATCCAACAGGCTCATTAAATCTAGTTTTTAAGATGTTTGGGACTTTCGCTACTTTTTACTTCGCTAATTAGCGTGTTTGTTTGAATCTGTTTTCATCTCGCGTCTTATAATCCCCTTCGCCTTTACAATAAATTGGTCAATCTTGAAGGACACTTGAGGATATATTCTGTATCCCAAGGAAGCGAAATTAGTTTGACCTTTGTGTAAGTCTGTGAAAGGTACAGACTATTCGTATCATTATCGTTAAAGATGCATTGCTTCAAATATATGCCCTTGCTAGATTAAAACAAGTAATTAGGCCTACTTCAATTTCTATATGTGTTACGAAACTATACTACAAGAAAATTATTCTTGAAGAATTCCCCACCCTAAATAGTGCTTAGCTGTTTAATGATATAAACACGCACATACTATTATTTATGAATATTCACAGTCATACGGATGTCAAACGTATGTGTTGAATTAAGAGATGACAATATATTCATGGAAAATGAAAAATTACGTTCCTCATACATGTAGAAAGGTAGAAAGAAGAGAAAATCTATATTCCTCTTTTAGACACGTCGACACCTGTAAGTCGATGGGATAGAGCGGAACAAACCGAGGGTGCATGGGTGCATGGGTGCAGTCTTGAGGAGCGTGGCGGCCCGTTTTCTCGCCCCTCCTTAGCCCAAATATGCTGTAAGCTTGTAAATTTAACCCACTTTCTCTCAGATGCATGCGGTGATTGAATGGAACAGATTGTTAGAGCAGAGAGATGGGAGGACCTTTCTGCATGGTTAGAGCATGGATGCAAACTTGAGCACCGAGCAAGCCCCCTTTCCGATACTCTCTCAAAATACCCTCTCCCTCCTCTTTTGACCTGTGCAGCTTCCTCCCCCACCCCAGCCCACCTAATTATGCTGTAAACTTGTACATTTAACTCTACTTCTCCCAGTTACGTTTGGTGATTGAACGGGAAAGAACGATGGACCATGCGTTCAAACTTGAGCAGCGAGCAACCCCCTGTCCAACTTTCTCCAGGCTCTCTCAAACGACCCTCTCAACGACCCTCTCCCTCCTCTTTTATAACAGGGCAGCTCCCTTCCTCACCTCTCCCCAGCCCACTATGCTGTTTGTAGATTTGTAGATTTAACCCTCTTACCCTCAGTTCCATGTGGTGATTGAATGGAACAGATAGATCGAGCATGGGTGCAAACTTGAGTACCGATCAACCCCCCTATCCAATTCCAACATTCCCTAGACTCTCTCAAAAAGACTCCACCCCCATTTTAACCCATGCAGCCCCCCTTACTTACCCCTTCCCCAACCCACTGAACTCTGCTGTAAGCTTGTAAATTTAACCCTCCTTCTCTCAGTTCCCTGTGATGATTAAACGGGAAAGAAGGATGGAGCATGGATTCAAACGTGAGCAACGAACAGCCCCCTTCCCAAACTTCCACATTATACATACTCTCTCAAAAGACACACTCCCCCTTTTCGACCCTCGAAAGACTCCTCTCCAAAGAGACACTCCAGATTTTCTAAAGATGGATTTCGCTTGCACTTTTCTGTCACCAATGATCTAGGCACTGACTGGCACGCGCCCCCGATCCATATTTGCCTCAATATATCTGTAACCGTCCCCCAATGGTTGGATAAAAAGTAAAAATACTTTATGCGGGCCTCAACAAATTTAACCGCCTCTGTTCCATGCCATGACATCAGCATTGAACACGTTATTAGTAAATAATTTACAAATGTGTCCAATGTTATTGAGAGGGTTCAGCTCTTGGTGAATTTGGGACGACGGATATTCTTGGAGTTGAGAAAGCGTGCAACATGCGCACTGTTGATTGCAATATCTCGGCGCAGCCATGTCAGTTATTGATCAAAATTAACCGCAATTTTGCTTCTAATTTAGGGACACTTGCGAGTGAGATTGACGCTGCCGAGTTCATTGATTGTCGAAATGACATACCAACGCTGACTCATCTAGTTAAACAGCGTGTCATTTACGTCGGTAAATTCGACACCGAAATGCAATTTATTAGCAATATATTTGAGTGATTTGTTGCGGGGAATGTCTTCATTAATTCCAAATTTATTACTCTCATAAATTTGATTTTCGATTGAATGTTGAATGGCGTCTCATATTGGCTATTATCTTGCAATGTATAAGAAGTCATAACTTGTATTGCATAAAGCGTAACCGTATACTTCTTTGAGGGTTCGTAACCTTTGATGAACAGAGCGTAGTTTGTTATAATTCGTGAAACAATTTCACCTTATTGCAAAATGACACCGTCCCTTTATATGAGTCAATTTGGAGTCAATTTATTCTTCATTTTCTTTATGGAGAGATTGCACTTTCATTTCGATGTTCTCGTCGGCGGAAAATAATTTGATCAGGTAAACGAAATATCACAAAATGTACATTCATTTTGACAAGAGTTCATATATTTGGGTCCGCTAAGAAGTACTTGATTAAATGTTAGAATTTTGAAATATTCAAAACTGAAAACATGGCAAGAAAATATGGGCTCTTTTGGAGTACATGCCATCCAGCCAATACGGTAAATGAGCAATGCGTATCAATCATGTTAGTGTATGAAACTTTAGCTCATTGAATAGGGCCCTTTTCTGTTAGAAAATGTTTACTGGGTTAGCTTGAGAAAAAAAAAAGACTTGTGAAAGTTGGTTCGCGACACAACCGCCCTCGTTATATTTTGAATTCAAAGTAAATGTGCAAATAATGTATATAATTGTTCATTCACTGCACGTACGGAAAGTACGATGTTCCACCATATACCAACAAGCATCCATTTCTTCTGGTGTTGAATGCACTGTCAGTTTGGCAGCGTTACGTTACGCCACAGAACTGGTGTCAGGAGTGGGATTGTTCGCTTGTCCGGGAAGAAGATCTATTACAATATCGCTCCCATAACCAAGCATTGATATTTCAGTTGTGTTGTTTCACATGAAATGTACACATTTTAAAGTGAGGGTTTAAATACATTCTCTTTATATGATTATCCAAATGTTATTATCAGTAGGGAGTGGTGAACACCTAGACAAGCGGTGTTCAGTCTTGTAGTAAATTGCTAAATATCTATTCATGTTCTTGCTTACAAATTTGTAAACACATTTCCTCCTTTAAATGATGTTATTCCCATACAATTGGTACACATCAAATTAGGTTCCCGTATGAAATGAGTTAACATGTCCATGTGAAATGAATTACCAATAATATTACACTTATAAAGAGATGTGTGGGCTCCTGTCAATTATCACACATACATTCAAGGTTGACCCAAGTTCGTCACGTGACCGTAACTGGGTCAGATCTGGACGTGCCAATCACGCCATCTTCTTGTCCCTTTAACCCTCTCGAACACATCAGATGTGAACTAACCCAACGCACGTTAATGGTATGGCACTAGGCTGGTTAATATCATAGTAATGTCTCTTTCCCCATTATTTTTACCCGTAACCATATCAGGACTATTGGTACATTGTATTTGTAACAAGCAGCATTGCTCAGTGTGGCGTTTTATAGTTTGCTACCTCGAGGATTAGGCGCCGTTGTCCCCGACCCAAGCTGATAAAATCGGCCCTTACGTAGGAGGTGTCAATTCGATTGCGTTTTCATTCATTACATTATACGATCACAGCGATGTGAATCGGGTCATTAAATTAGGCATCAATCTACAGCTTCGTTATCTACGGTAGATCTAATTCTCAGCCGCTTTATTAGTATTTGATTGGGTGGATTCATCACCGGTGTAAATACACGACTATCACCCTTATCTGGATTCAATATCGATTATCCTTTGATTCTTCATTGGATTTGGCCTTCAAATTGCTGCTGATTACGACACGTTTGTGAACATATGAAGCTGCTAAACCGTACATGGTGCTAAACCATGCATGCAAGGTATTGTTTATTTCCGATATGTTAACCCCAGATGATATAACAAATCTGTCATAATCAATATTAATGTTGGGCTGTGATATTAATATGAAACATCATTATAACACTATATTATTTTATTTAGTTTGATACGTACTGATGCTGAAAATATACGTATTTTCCTAAATTTCGTAATTAAATGTTTGGAATTTTTTTGAGCGGATGAGTATTGAGAATCCCATTGGGGAAGATGTATCTGAAATTGAAAGGTCCGGGTCGTCCAGAGGTGTCAGGCCACAGGTACAGTTCATGCAGGTGGTGGGCTCATATAGCACCCCTCATTTGTTATAGGAGGGGGCGATATGCCACACCTTATCCGAAGGGAATCTAACTAACACCTTTTCCTTGTTGTAAATTAAAGGGGTGCAAATCTTCCAGAGAGGAGAACTCTCATGTGCTAGCTCTCTCTTACCATGCTCTTACGAATAGAGTGCAGTATTTTCATCGTATATTAGGGTCCAACGGGGGTTGAAGGGTGACAATTGCACACCTCCAGCTCGTATCGAATCGATCATCTTCGAGTTGATCAGTTGATGGTCAGTAATTGATACCTGTCATATACCAGTGGTCATAATTGGACAACCACATGACTAGGCCAAGGGGGACAAAGGTGTGTATGACATCGCCTCAGAGGTCCCAAACGTCACACCGAATTAATCCCTTCCTTCTCATGCCGTGAACATGGTGTACAATCCATGTTATGATCAGAGAGGGTTCCTCCCATCTCTCTGTTATGACCATTGAGGCATTTGAGGTAGCAACGATACCAGCTTCTTGACCCTGGTATGATAGGGGTTAGCCTCAAGAAGGGTTAGGGATACCCTTGTGGCCATATAGTGGCCTTTCGATTATGGCCGTTGGTCAACCTCTGATCTGAATTCTCACATCGAAATTGGTTTACCTTTATGTCATTTGGTACCATATAATAAAAGCAGTGGCCTTTACTCATGATACTGAGATGGCATGATTAACTCTTTAAGTCATACATGGGTCTATTCTATGTGTAATTACACAATTATGTTCTGGTACTCGGGGTGTTAAATTCTAAAGCAGGGTGTTGTGAAACCTGGCAAGGCTGGAGTCCTCCCAACCAACCAGGGCAGTTGAACTTTCACTTGTACTTTGTGTTTTCCTTCGTCGATGGAATACAGATCGGGGGCAGATAGTGAGGAGAAGAGAAATAAGGGGATGATAGTAGCCCCATGGGACTCTTCCTTAGAGATCGAAGTTGAATTTTAAAGGGGGATGGGCGGAATAATGAATATCAAGAAGAACGTCGACGATGACGATGAGCGTGACGATTTACAACAACTACAGCTCAAGCGAAACGGCATAGTCAATGAGGCGAGAACGATATCAGTATCACCAATACCATGAATACCGCAACAGCAACATCTGCATCATTTACAACATCTACAGGTACAACAATATAAATCATCATTAACAGCAGCAACAACAATATCAGTATCATTTATAGTAGAGCAGATAAGTGTAATAATCGTTCAAAGTTTGATACAAGCAACATACTCCGTATGCAGACTACCTTAGGGACACTTTTTAGAAAAAAACATTTAGACAACAAAAATTCCAACATGGCGGCCATTTTCCAAGATGGCCGCCAAAAAGCTACTTTTTGATATAAAAATTGACTGAGATGGCCGATTTTAATAATCTTGGTGTCGTTTTATATGTTTATTGACATGCTGAACACGATGGTAATACATACGGACCCATATGATGGCCAAAATCAAAGATGGCCGCCATTTTTTCAAGATGGCCTCCAAAAGCTACTTTTTAATATACAAATTTACTGAGTTGGCTGGTTTTGATAATCTCGGTGTTGATTTATATGTTTCTTGATATGCTAAAAACGATGGTGATATAATACGGACCCATTTGATGGCAAAAATCCAAGATGGCAGCCATTTATTCAAGATGGTCGCCAAAAGCTCCTTTTTGATATGAAAATTGACCGAGTTGGCTGATTGTAATAATCTTAATAGTGTCAATTTAAATGTTAATTATATTTAAAACGATTGTAATAAAAACGAACCAATATAATGGAGAAAATCCAAGATGGCTGCCACAGACATATAAAATGGCGAAAATCCAACATGGCGGCCATTTTTCAAGACGGTTGTCAAAAAGCATTTTACAATTTTTCAACTGACTGAGTTGGCTGATTCTAATAAGCTTTGTACTGATTAAAAGGTTTTTTTTGATGAGCTGAAAACTTTTTTCATACAAATGGATCTAAATAATGGTAAAATCGAACATGGCGGCCATTTTCCAAGATGGCGTAGCTAGGGGATAAAGGAGGGATTAGCCATCTCTCCCTAGGGAAATCATGATTTCACTTGTTCATGTTTCGGTAAAGGCTGCTACCTTATAGGAAATATTGCCCTAAAACTTTGCTTGCCACCCCTCTCATCATTGGCAGTCCTTTGGTTATGCCTCTGGACTTGTTTTTAAAACGATTGTGCTACGCACAAACCAGCTACAATGCTGTGCATCGTCCCATCCCCCATTTTGGATAAATGCTGCCTATGCCCTGAACCTGTGTATATCAGCAGGAAATCAATCAATTGCAAAAACAAATTTCAACGTGTTTGGAGTCCATTTTTCATTGAATGAATTATTTCCCCCACATCCCGGTTAGCATGTCCGAATCTCCACTACCACCCTCCGAGCCCCCATTAGGCTCATAGCCTGAGACTGGCAACGCCATGGTACTTTTTACGATATATACCCAAATATATCTTGTAAGAGTTTGGTCTGTTATTTGCTTCTCTGTAATGATTCAGTTTGGGTTGTAAGTATAATTTATTACACATTGACTCGGACACAAGTCACCCAGCTATCACCTATATGGATCCAAGTATGTCAGTCTCTAAAACATGTCATAGCCCACTCCAGGCTCATCATTTCCTCGAGTATGATGACCATTCAGGGTGTAAAGATAAACCTGCTAATTTGACCAACCACCATGAGCAAGTAGTGCAAACTCAGTCCCACTTTAATAAGAGAATGGGCAAGCAATTAAACGTATCCCAGGAAATGGATGAACCTCTAAAAGAAAGCAATATTCAAGACACTAAGTATCTATAATGCACCTCATTTGATGTTGCTAAACTATTATATTTGCACTGATATGTACATATCATGCTTCAGGAATGGTTCAAAGGCATGGGTAAGGGGATGGATATGCAGACAGGATAATTAGGTTCTTTATATATATCATACGTCCTAGACACTAGATTTAATAAATGTTATGGAAATCTATTTTTCGAAACTTTTGGGATATAAAAAATGTTGCCTTTTATTTGAAATAGCAATATTTTGGACCATGGTTCCCTGAAAAGATAAAGGCTGACATCATCAAAAGAAGGAACGGCCGGTGTGACCAGTGTCGGTGTCCATCTATACAATGTGGCATATCGAATAGTAACGTGTGATACTGTAACAGTAATATTATACCCCTATGACCCAAAGCTGATAATAAGGAAGCTGCAAAAATCTCTACAGTTGTGTTTGGTATAGAGCGGTCCATGGCGTAGCCAGTATTAAGCCGTATGCCAACTGAGAAGTGGTCGGAAGGTAGTTTAATCTGAACATGTGAATTGATCTGGGTGTATACAATGCTGTTTTATGCATACTGTACATGAACTCCCAATACATTATTAATGATTAAAATCGTATTATACTCTTAATAAGCATGTTAGGCATATTCAGGAGGCCAGGGGTTAGGACGGACCAGGATGAGGTAAAGAGATCGTTCCGGGATAGGAAATAGCAATAAAGGAGCAGCCTATCAAAAAATCAAGAACAAAAGAATTCATTACATAAAGAGGGGTTATATCCGAGGTCAGGGGGGGGGGGGGGCACTCAAATATTTTGATGGGGTGTGCCTCACGGATTCTGATATGGGGGTCTTAAGAGCTGACTACAAGCAACACATATAGGGTCTTTGGAGCTACAAAAACCCTTAAACGGGAGTTAAGAGGTCTAAGGAGCAGACTAAAACTACAAAATACATGGACTTGGAGCTACCAAAGACCTACGGAAACCCTCAAATGGTGGTCCAAGGAGCTGACTAGAAGAAGAATAATGGACTCGACGCTACTCAACTACCTAGCCAAGTCATTCCGGGGTCTATGGAGCGGCAATTTTTGAAAATCTGGTATTTTGAGAGTGGCAATCGGGTGTGAAAACGGGGGTTTTGTAAGCGGCACGTACCCGTCTTACATTATACATGAGTGCCCCCCCCCCCCCCCTGTGGGTTATATAGCCATATATCCCTTAGCTACGCCATTGTTTAGGTCCTTGTGTAACACAAATGTTTTCAGCACATCAAGAAACATCAAAAGACACCGGGAATATCAAAATCGACCAACCCAGTCAATTTGCATATATCAAAGTAGATTTTTGACGGTTACATTGTAAAAGGGCGGCTATTGGGGATTTTAGCCATTAAATTAGTTAAATGTATCACAATCGTTTCCAGCATTCCAAGAAGCAAAGTTGGACACCAAGATTATTAAAATTGGCAAAATCGTTAATTTTTTACATAAAAAATTAGTTTTGGGGCGGCCATCGTGGAAAATGGCTGCCATGTCGATGTTTCGCCATCATATGGGTCAGTATGTGTCATTATCGGCTTAGCATATCAGTACACATCAAAATTGACACCAAAATAATTAAAATCGACGAACTCAGTCAATTTTTATATTAAAAAGTAGCTTTTTGGGGCAATCTTGGAAAAATGGCGGCCATCTTGGATTTCGGCCATCATATGAGTCCGAATGTATCACCATCGTGTTCAGCATGTCAATAAACATATAAAACGACACCAATATTATTAAAATCGGCCAACTCAGTCAATTTTTATATCAAAAAGTAGCTTTTTGGCGGCCATCTTGGAAAATGGCCGCCATCTTGGATTTTTGCTTGTCTAAATGTTTTTTTCTAAAAAGTGTCCCTAAGGTAGTCTGCATACGGAGTATGTTGCTTGTATCAAACTTTGAACGATTTCCATGATATTTTACACTTATCTGCTCTACTATTACAACAATATCATCACTGAACCTTGGTTAATATATGAAGAGTTTAATTCCAAAAGGCGCTAAATCCACTTTTGGACTTTTCGAGTAAATCAATGTTTTTTATTAGACCACTTTCACTTCTTTCAATGATTGAGAATTTCATACATATTGAAAACCTATCATAACACATTAAAAAAACACTCATGAAAGAAATCCTGCTATAGTAGTTATTTTTAAATATTTTTTCAAAATAATTTTTTCACCGGATTTAGCGCCTTTTGGAAATAAACATGGATTTAGCGCCTTTTGGAATTAAAATTTTGACGCATGATATCAGAATATACAGGTTATACGTATGGTTGGTTATAGATTAAAAATGAATGTTATCCTGTGATGATAAGAATTATTTTAGAATATGAATCAAGGTTTTAATGACCTGTTACATCCATATCTATGCCCTAACACTGTGTAGCATTTTACTGTACCACCGTCATTCAGCACATTCCACTCAGATGCCAACCATGCATCATGATCTTCTCTCCAAGCAGTCCAAGCACAACTTCAATCATCATGTTCTCACTTGTTATCCTAATTCAACACATTTCAGAAAATCAGAAAAATAAGTATATTAACCAGATCCACAGAAAACATGGAAACAAAATAAACAATCAGTAAAAACGTAATGAATTATGATTATCTTGCAAAATTGCTTTACTCATTCTGAAAAAGCCATTCAAGAAAATGACACAAATAAATCAGATATTGATAAAAATCATGTCAAACTGGAAAAAAAAATTTGAGTTAGTATCATGCACTGTAACGTGCACAGCGTGTTATGGACATTAGTCGTCGCGTCATGGACACCGACATGGGACATGACTACCGAGATTCGCGGTCGCTGTCACCATCCACCAACCGTGGTTGAACTTGACGTCAGTCGTCGGGTCATGGAGATTGACACGGGACATGACGACCAAGATTCGCGGTTGTTGTCACAATCCACCACCGGTTGTTAAACTTGACGTCAGTCGCCACTCATGGAGATCGACGTGGGACATGACGACCGAGATTCGCGGTTGCTGTCACCATCCACCACCGGTTGTTAAACTTGACGTCAGTCGTCGCGTCATGGAGATCGACGTAGGACATGACGACCGAGATTCGCGGTCGCTGTCACAATCCAACACCGGTTGTTAAACTTGACGTCAGTTGTCACGTCATGGAGATCGACGTGGGACATGACGACCGAGATTCGCGGTTGCTGTCACCACCCACCAGCGGTTGTTAAACTTGACGTCAGTCGTTGCGTCATGGAGATCGACGTGGGACATGACCACCGAGATTCGCGGTCGCTGTCACCATCCACCATCCGTGGTTGAACTTGACGTCGGTCGTCGCATCATGGAGATCGACACGGGACATGATGACCGAGATTCGCAGTTGCCGTCACCATCGACCACCGGTTGTTAACTTGACGTCAGTCATGGAGATCGACGTAGGACATATGACGACCGAGATTCGCGGTCGCTGTCACAATCCAACACCGGTTGTTAAACTTGACGTCAGTTGTAACGTCATGGAGATCGACGTGGGACATGACCACCGAGATTCGCGGTCGCTGTCACCATCCACCATCCGTGGTTGAACTTGACGTCAGTCGTCGCATCATGGAGATCGACACGGGACATGATGACCGAGATTCGCAGTTGCCGTCACCATCGACCACCGGTTGTTAACTTGACGTCAGTCATGGAGATCGACGTGGGGCATGACGACAGAGATTCGTGGTAGAAGTTGTCATCTATCGTCGGTTGCAAACTTGACGTTGGCTAGGACGACCGAGAATCCGAGATATTCCCTATTAATAGGAAAAAAGAAGATAAATTAATGCTTATTGTTTGAATCACTTTTTCTTATGGCTTATTGAGTTATGCACGTATGGTCAACTCAATCCACATCTACAGGGTACATATTCCTGGTAGGACGACTCAATCCAAAATTAATTTTAAAAACACACACTAACCATATTGTATTAGGCAATGGGTTAAATGCATTCAACTACACAGGGCTTATAGTGCTAGGTACTGATTGTGCTAATGCAGGCCTAATGCCTATGGCATGCTATTCAATATCTGCATTGCAGTTTTCATTTGCCGCTAGCGAGTACTTGCATAGTACAAGTAGCAGCTAGTAGCACTCGTGTCTACGACTCTACGGCTACAGCTACACCACATCTACAAAGTATTGTAGTACGCCACTGTATTTTAGGTGCAGCAGATCTATAATATAAAACGGATCAATACCCAAATAGATACTGTTAAATTAAAACCCACTTTCTCTTGAGAACTAAAAGTATGTTTTATTTCATTTTATACTGTTTATATTGTTCTGCTCTTCCATTTTACATGCAATATGACACTTACAATACTAACACGAAAATGAGTGTATGGGGCAATACTTACCAAATAGGATGTCGAAGCTCAGCCTGTACGTTTTCTACTTCTTCACAGAATTCATCATTCCTCAGCCATTTGGGGGGGATCTCTGGTTGTGTAAATAACTATTCTATCCTTAGTCATTGGTGTGTGTCCTTACACAACGCTTTCAAAAGGAATTAAACCAGACAGAATTACAATGAAATGTCAGCGATCAGGCAAACGGCGTTTCTCTAGTACGTATAGGCATCGTCTGCTACGCTGATACTGCGCTCTGATTGGTCAAAACGTGCCTGTTTGATCACATGATGGATTAAGCGCCTTTTGGAACTAAACAATTTTGGATTTAGCGCCTTTTGGAACTAAACAAAATTTTTGATCCAATTTTTTTCATATTTCTAAAAATTATTTTGAGGAGTTAAATGGTTATTTAAATGCACATGTTTGATGAGCATGTAATCGTGCAAGAAAATCCAATTTGATGAAAAGTGGATTTAGCGCCTTTTGGAATTAAGCTCTTCATATATATATGGTATGTCTCCTCATATCTCCCCAAAATAGCAACTCTGTGTGCATGGGTACAGACAGTGTTTTTGTTCATTCACAAGGGAACCGGGACGAACCGGGACCCGTTAATCATTTTTTATTTCTACGAGCCGGGATCCGAGACGGGATATTTGTTTTACCTAACAGCATTAATCATCAGCAGCAACAACAACAACAACAACAACAATAATAATAATAATATCAGCATCATTACCAACAACATCAGCAACACTAACAATATCAGCATCATTAACAACAACAACAACAACCATAATACTTAACAACAACAACAATATCAACATCATTGCCAACAACAACATCAACAACAATGACATCAACGATGCAAGCGAAAATCGAATTCGCTCACTAAACGACAACATTGAATAACTTCAACAACAAAATGGCAAGCAACAAAGTCAAAGGCAACATCGGCTGAAAAAACCTCTCCCACAACCATGACAACCATACAAAATTATACGAGTGTCCCCGATGAAAATATAATTTATATTCTTGAGTGTCATTATTCATTGGTTATCATTTGATATACCATATACCATCATGTGCATATCATGCATGTATGTAGGTTTCTCGAACCGGCAGAACCCCGGGGGAAACACAATCATGCAAATAATAATGTGTTGGTGACCCACATGCGCATCATGTAGAGAGGACATAAACAATCGCGAAGACGCTGCCAATATAATATGTCAGGCTCTGGCAGATATAGATGGGCAGATTGGGGTACAGATAAGGAGGTATAAAGAAAGTATACCTCCTTGGTACAGTGCTAGTGGTACATCATGGTTCGCCATACATATACTACAGGGAGGAAATAAGCCGTTACTTGTCATCTGGTTAGTTTGTGGTTTAAAGGTAGAGTAGCTTGGGACACAGAGTTTTTAAAGATCATCAAGCGTGGGGATGTTACACCGCGGGTCGCCATTTTGAACTTGGCTGGTTTGCGCGCACTGCATATTTAACACTGAGCCAGCGTGCATTACGCACCGTCCGTAAAGCGTTCGCAATATGGCGCCGTTCGTCTTATTTACTATTCAGAACTACTTTTAAGATTGTCATATGTATGACGGTAAACAAGCGGTTCGTCATTTTGAACTAGGCTATACTGAATAGTGTATTTCGCACCGTGCGCAATGCGTTCGCAAGATGGCACAGCGCATATGATTTACGAATCTTAAACATGTGATACAGATGTCAAGGGGGTCAATGGTTCAAGGAGGGGGGGGGGGGGGTCGCTTGAACCAAAGATGAAGCATTTGAGATGAAAATGTTTAAATTTGTCGAGTAGTTATTTATTTGTTTAAATAACTCCACAGGCTGGGTGCAGTGGGGAAGACAAGGATTTCCCAAAAGACGAATGAAGGGGGAGAGGGGGGGGGGGGGGGGGGGGGCGTTGCTCCCTTGCCCCCGTCCCCTACTTATACTGTACCGTCGATGAAGAACTGTCGCCACAAAGGCAATGTGGCCTTATTATTATCATCTATAACCTCTTTATGCACCCCCTTGATCGGCTTCCTATACGATGGTGGCATTTTCGGATTGCCATTAGATGTGTATAGGGGCGCCATATAATAATATCGTATTATATTTCTGGCGAATTTCGATGCGGCGGGCCTGCTTTACATTCAAATTGACTCGCGACTATCTAGGCCACATTGCTAGCTATTCCCGCGAAGACAACAAACAATTGGCGATTGAACAAAACAAGTGTGCCATCATTATTTTAATATTTTTTGGCTTGTATCATCCATGTCATCGATTTTAACAGTGTATTCCGCTTTATATGTCTGTATATTGATATTTGATGTATACATGTTATATTACAGAAGTATGTTTGTACATATAGGAAACACATACAGTAGGCTCAAAACCACTAATTATGTACAACTGAAAAGTCAGAAAATGTCAAAAATAAAGTTCTTGCTAAACGTTTGATTTTAATGCCAATCTAAAGTGCATACTGGGTAGTATATACTCCGAGAAAATGAGCACGTAATGTTACTGTGCAAGAAATGTGTGCTTCATTTTGATAAAAAGGTGTAACATACGTTACCATCAACATCTCACATGTTAGCTAGTTAGTTTCAAAGTTGTTAACTGAATGTTACAACCATGAAAAAAAACAATGAAGTGTTAATAAAACCACGAAAACATATTTTGTGAACATTCATCTAGTCAGGTGTCCGTTAACGATTTCCAAAGATATGTAATTTGGCCGTAACGTATGTTTCAAATTGGTCACGTATGTTACATTTAGTGTTGTTTGAATACAATTTTGGCCTTGAAAATGATTGCTAAGCTCACCCTTAACCACATATAGATGGCGTTAACCAGTTTGCTATCAATTTAGATAGTTATTAAGTATATCCCACACACATTTTTTTTACACCTGGTAACGTATGTTACATCACCTGGTAACGTATGTTACATCATTTGGTTGATTAAGCGACATTTAGTTGAACTTAATTTTCATTTTTTGTGTGATATCAATCTACTTCATTGGCCTGAACTCCAGTAGAGTAATTTACATCATAGTGGTTACCTATATTTAAAATTCGTGGTAACGTATGTTACACCTCTTAAATCTACTATTTTATCCTGTCTCTTTCTTATATTCCCAGTCACATTTCTTTTGTATCTTGACTTTTAAATATGTTTTTACTTGTATGCCATGTTCTCATCATTAGAAAAATAAGATAACTGTACAGATGTGAGCATCTAAGCATATCCCTTTATTTAGTAAGATAATGGTAACGTAGGTTTCACTAGATTTGGCGACACATTTCCAATGGCCATCAACATTTTAAATAAAGTGGGATCATAACATTTTGTATTATGTTTCATAGAACACTGTGCTGCTGTCGTAAAACCGCACTTATTTTGCTCCTGTGTACTCTTATTTTTTTACAAACCTGGAAAAACTGAACGATTTTGTTTTGGGGACATGGGGTTTTTGATACCTCGGCCATATTCTATCCCCTGTCAATTGTTTATTTTACTTTCAATCACTTTGAATTTATGGTTACTTTTACGAGAAGGACCCTCACTATCAAGTAAAAGTACAATTTAACTGGTGTAAAGTTAAATCTCTTCTCTAGAAGACCAGGATCACTGGAGACACACTTTTTCACAAATGGTGCATATTTAGTGGTTTTGGGCCAGTAAACTATAAAATCTGAAACAGGGACGCCTACGTAAAATACATTACACCTACCCTTTAGACGTGTTAGAGGAAGTTTGTTACATTTTCATTTTGAAAAAGGCAAATAAAATGAAATTCCTCGGAATCACATTTTATTTGCTCTTTTCTTGTATATTATTTATTTTTGGTCAGCTTCTCTATATGTTTGAATAAATGTTCAATTCGTGACATATTCTGCTGCGTGTATTGGGTAAATCAAAGTTAAGAAAAATAGATAAAGGAATGGGGGGGGGGGGGGGGGGGGGGGGTTCAAGCAACAATACCTGCGAATTACAAAACTTGAGTGTCAAGGTCTTTCTAATTTTCAGTACAATTGGATGCTTTGTTCTGTGCACTTTCTCCTAACAAAAGTCGAATAAATTATCAATAGATAATTATGAATAAATGATACAAACGGCTTGCCCATCTTTCGCCTTTTCGCCCCTGGATTGATGCTGCAATGATGCTGCCCTCGTATTGATTCTATAACTTATGAAAATTGCATTAAAGCATCAAGGTCACCATATTATATTAAAAAGGTTACACTTTCTTTTGTAATTGCCGAAGCTATATATAAACCAGATTACCAAGGTCGTTTTTACAATAATGGAACATACAATTGTGGTGTGCTCTATATTATATCCCATCGAAAAAAGGGAAACAAAAATGTTCATTAAAATTATATAGATCATGGATAATGCAAATGACCTGCCCATCTCCCCGCTTTTTCCAATCTAAACGTTGCAATGCTTTTTTGTTTCTCTGGAATAGATTCTGTTAAATCCATTATGAACATTTCATTAATGAATCATGTTTATATGATTAACACGTTCTGTTATGCCTACCAGGGGCAACGCGCACATTTCCAAAGATTTTTGTTTTTACAATTAATAATGTAGACGCTGTAAAGGGTAAGCAAATGTTCTTACAAAATTAATAACTATAGAAAGTCATAAATTTTAGGCTTTTCAATTATCAATGTTGCAACGACTTTGAGCACGTATGGGAGGGGAAAACAAATGTTCATACACAATTAATAACTATAGAAAGTGATACAAAAAGGCTCATCCATATTTTGGTAGACTATTCAATCATTAATTTTGCAATGACTTTGAACCCGCATGAAAAGGTTAAAAACGAAATGTTCATCAAAAATTAATAACTAGAAAGTGATAAAATGGCTCGTACATTTTTCTGTGGGCTTTTCGATCGTCACCTGGTCATGAATGTTGCAATGACTTTGAAGTCTGAACTCGCATCGATTCTATATATGGCATATGAAAATTGCATTAATGAATCACGGTCATAAACGGTTGCAATTTTCTTTTATAGTCGCCGGGGTGATAATAATGGATGCCCCAAAATTGGGCAGGTGTGATTGAGTTAAGTGTTGACAGCAATTCAGCAGACGGTTCATTCATCGCCAGCTTGATAAGGTTATCGCATTTCGTTGTGGGATTTTTCTCATTTTTGTATTGTTTTCCGGTGTTTTGACATTGGGGTATTTTATAATTGAACTAAAATGCAGATGGTACCAAATACCTACTATAGGTACGTGATGTCACGAAATGAGAATTACATATTTTAACAAAGTTGCGGACTTTGTAAATCATTATAATGACACCCCCCCCCCCCCCCCTCCCCCCCCCCCTCAAACAAAAATGATAGAGGTGGAAGAGTGAAACCAAGTTAACCCTTTGTTTGTTGGATAATGGTTGAGGGCACGTATACTATAACTTTATGGGAATTTCATTAAAGAAGGAGCAAATGGGTTAAAACAATTACAGAGAGAGATAGTAAGAGATTGTTGGTGGGGTAATCGTGGCACCCCCCAAAACATGAGAGAAGTAGAAGACAGAAAACAACTTAACCCAATGCTTTTTGGATTATGGTTGTGGGCACGTATACTATAACTTTATGGGAATTTCAATGAAGAGGAGCAAATGGGTTAAAACAATTATAGAGCGTGATCTTGATAGATTGGTGGTGGGGTAATCGTGGTATAATGAAATTGTTGAGGCAAGCGAGGGTGCCAATGTCTCTGCCAGTGAAGTGCCTGGGTGATGATGATTATACGGGACACAAGTCTTTAAGGGGGTCCTCCCCTTTTGATTCGTTTGCCAGACAGCGTTTGATGGCCCATCACATTCGCCAGTCTCAGGCATTCATCATGTCATTGTATACCCTTGGAAAGGCGGGATGCGTTCGTGTTTAAAGGCATATTTGGTAATGATTGGTTCTTCTTATATCGCATCTCAGAGTTTGATGCATTTATCATGTCATTGTATACCCTTGGAAAGGCGGGATGCGTTCGTGTTTAAAGGTACTATTTGGTAATGATTGGTTCTTCTAATATTGTCTATCGCATCCCCGAGTTTGATGCATTTATCAAGTCATTGTATACCCTAGGAAATGCGGGATGTGTTCGTGTTTAAAGGTACTATTTGGTATTGCTTCTTCTCACTTAAGTTCTCATATTGTATATCACATCCACGAGTTTGATGCATTTATCATGTCATTGTATACCCTTGGAAAGGCGGGATGCGTTCGTGTTTAAAGGTACTATTTAGGTATCGGTTCTTCTTATAATTGTCTTTTACACCCCAGAGTTTGATCCATTTATCATTTCATTGTAATTATTTGTATACTCCTAGAAAGGTGGGATGCGGTCATATTTAAAAGGGATTATTAGGTATTAGTTTATCGTCACATTTCCTGAGCAGCTATTTCATGTTTCATGTTTCATTACATACGGCAACGCGTTTTGCACATTTATATGGCAGAATGACGGTGTATGCAAAAGTTTCCACAAATATGATTATTACGGGGCCCCGATATTCAACTATATACATGTAAAAAGCTACATTGTAGGAACGTTTATTTGTGTGTGTCGTGTATGGACATGGAGGTATCTTCGAAAGTTAATAATTCTATTTCAGGAATGTTTCACTGTTTGCAATAATGTTTTTGAGACCATTTGTGTCTGAATACAATTATAATAACTCAGGAATTGCTGCTTTAATCATAGACCTACTGATATTGCTCCTGCTCATATTGCGGTTACATGACTTTACACGACACACTTGAATGCTTGTATCGAAATCTCGCCATGCTAACCAAATAAAAGAATATTTTGACAAAGATTAACAATTCTTCATCTATATATAGCATCGTGTTTTCGTTCGTTTTTTTTTTCTGAAGCTGATTTCATTAAGAATTAAAACGGAATGTGTATATTTTTTCTCTCTCATCCTGATTCATCCATCATCTAATCTCGTCCTCCCACTGACATGTTTTGTATATTGTTCCATTTTTTTTGTTTATAGGTTATGCTCTACTGATTGTATATTGCCAAAAAACCTGCTGATACAAACTGCGTTGCTTTCTGTTCTTGCTCGCGTTTGCAACCTGCTCTAGATAAGGAAACAAAAATCACCTGCAAAATCGTCGTTTTACAAATACGGAACAAAAATATTTGCTGCCCTGCATCATTTATTGATACAATATTTCACAAGGGTCATTATTACTTATTTACAAGAAATGCACACATAACCATTACGTCTATGTTACCTATTTGAACTAAATCGCAGGGGTTCCTTTGATAGGTCGTATATTTACGCGCGGAATCATCATGGAATATTAAAGGGTTCCACCACCCACAAATAATATTCTTATTAAAGAAAGGTAACATCTTTAGTATTCCATTCCATCAACAAGTTCACGAAAATATGTTTCCAGAAAGAAAAAAATATAATTGGAAAACGCATCACCATTCTAAAGCATGCGTTCATGCGGTCTGAATTGCGAAGAATAATGTGTGCAGAGCGAACGAATCGCCCGGGAATCTATTGTCTACAAACGTACGCGTGAATAGCATTGGCGCAGTCGCAAATGGTTGGCCCGTATGGAACCAGGAAATAGTAGTGGTTCCGTAAGTGGTGGAAATTAATTGCTTTGTTTATGAATTACACAACCCTTTGCAAAATGTTGGGTATCTATTTGATATCACAAAACGGTAACAAAACATATAATAATGTGTTATTCTTTGCCTGGTGGTCCCCTTTAATCGCTCTTCCGTGCAAATTCGCTCGATTAATCGATGAAAATATAAAATACGTTATTAGTATCGATAAAAAGGACTCGCTAGCCTTATGTGACTTATGCGACTATGATCAAACGATTAAAAATATATTAGATATAACTGCAAATCGGATTTATGTAAATGTTTGAAAATAATTTGACTGGTTTTAATGTTTGTCAACAGTTCGAGTCAGATCGTGACCATAAAAAAGGGTTTCCAGAAATTGTAAAGACGCAGACGCGACCGCAAAGCGACTTCTCCTGCTGATGAGCACAATACTCTACAGAGCAACTGGAGCGTGATAAACAAATTATATTGCGAAATTTCATGCTTGCCAGAGTACTGCAAACATCACCGCGTGAAGATGAACATGATGAATTATCTGTTCCCTTCCTTTCCCCTCTTCTTCAATCTTCTCCCATTTTCATCATAATAAACAGAACGAATGAGCGAGGGAGCGCGCGGTTGACATTCAGCGAGAAAGATGGGTTAAGCCCGGCGCAGACAGACTGAGCCGACTCGACCAGATCCGACCCGATCCGACTGAAAGCCACAGTCGGTCCGATTCAGTCGCGGACGATTATTCAACATTTTGAATCGGGCCCGATTGGCTTCCGACTGGCAACATCGGAGCCGTGAGGCAATGTACACCGAGCCGATCCGACTGAAAACCAGAGTCGGATCGAGTCGAGTCGGATCTGTATGCGCCGGGCTTCAGTAATGTTATGGACGTACGTACCCTATCTGTAACCCCCGCGTATAAACCATAATGCGTAATAATAAAGTTATATTTTATTGAATTCTCGCGCCAGGCCAAAACTCCCGTTGTGATCAAAATAATGTAGATATTATTCATTTAGTTGCTCACCTTTCCTTTATGCCTTCGATTTTTTTGTTCCGAAAATAAATATGCGATGGTGGAAAATCTTAATGATATTCCATTGCGTGGGTATAAAGCTGCGGAAGGCTCGTAGATTTTGGCAAATAAGATCGGGGCCCGCTTTTCGTCGTGGAGTGAATTTTATTCATTAACGTCCTATAAGCTTGCGTCTATACCAAGGAGATATCAATTTGTAATACAAGTATTGTTCGGGACATATATGACCCGCCAATATCTTTTGCAAATATGCTGCCCTAGTTTTTTGTTGGTAAAAATGTTACCGCGTTTTTTTCCCCCACGAAGTGTTGAATTTAAATGAAAGGTTTAGTTCACACATAAAGTGGACTCGAACGACTGCTAACACGAGTAAAATAGAGATATTATGTCTGTAAGGGCAGTTAGGTGGAAGATTACCTTTTTTTGATTGGGCGAAACAAGTCATAAGACACATGCATTTGAAACGGGATGAACATTTTAACATCAAATACCCGCGATGTTATTTACAAGTAGGATAATGAATCCGAATGACTTGGTACATGATTAATATGTGTGAATGTATAACGCCTGAGGATCGCGTATGTATGTAGAAGAAGATACGTGGTTTCATTTTACATGGCTGTACATTAGTATTATCGTATGCGAACCAGTGGCATAGTCGGTGTAAATTTTGGAGGGGGGGGGGGGGGGGTCAAATATTTTTTGTGAGGGAGGGAGGCAGCTTGTGTTTAAAACCAAATGTGATTCTTTGTTGAATTTGAGTGGCTAATGTGTGGTGTGCAACGTATTTGCAACGTTAACAAGATAGTTTATTCCCCTCCCTATTAGTATTAGGGGGAGTCATGTAAGAGAGCTAGAATATCTGAGGGAGGGGTGGGCTTACTTACCCCTTTGCCCCATCCCGCACCCTCCGTTCTATCGTAGCTACACCACTTATGTGGAGGAGGCCCCCTGATTCGTGTTGACGATGGCGGCTACGAGGAGGGTGATCAAGTGGCTAATGAAGCACGACAAGTGTTCCCCCTCGTGATCGCAGATAGTGAGACCGTTTAGACACAGAAGCTTAGCTACCGGGACCTGGCGGGGGGGGGGGAGGGGGGGGGGGGGGGGGGGGGGGGGGACGTGCCCTTCCAATAATTTGAGAAAACAATGAAAACGTAAGGGTGCATTTTTTGTAATTTTGTATATAAAATAACGAAATAACTAACGGGGGGGGGGGGGGGGGGGGGGGGGGGTCCCGTGTATTTCCAATAATTTGAGACAAACAATGTGAAAACATTAGGATGCAATTTTTATTTATTTTTTTTATTTTTAAAAACAAAATAACGAAATATATTAGGTGTGCCCCCAATTATTTCGTGCCCCCAATTAGTCCGACCACGCGTTACGCCACTGGTGAGACGTGTGCTCCATACTTATTTAAAGGCTTACCATGCCGGCGATATTCAAGCTAAATAAAATTGCATGTATTAATTATCGTGTCCTCAACTCGACATGCACTGTCGACACTTGAAGAGTTAAGCGTCACCGTCTCAAGGACTGTCGATTACAGACATCATGAATGTGAAGATGTTGCCCGAAGCATTGTAGTCGGTGGAAGGATATTCAGCTCAATTGGTATTCAGTTTTGTAATTTTAGAAGGATGCAAAAGTTCTATAATTGTCGCGGCATTACTATATACAGTAACAGTACCCTTTTCAAAATTGGTTACTTTATATTGAAAAAAAAAATTCAAAAACTTATCATATTTTATATATTGGTAATTGGTACTGTGAATGTCAACGTTCTCCAACTAGGAAATATCCATCTGAATTATTACCCGAGTCGCCATTTGTTTATCTCACTAACAAATCATGAATGAACTGAGTTTGGGACAGAGCCTGTAGCTTCGCCCCTCCCCAATTTGTTCATTCGTCTTCTCACAATTTAACCTTAAGGTGGTGTATAAGAATAATAAGGTATACATCAATCTTATTTGTTTCAGAAACGTATTCATGTGTCGCCTTTTCCGCTTTTCCATTTTCTTACCTCGCCCCCTCTTCGCATTCTCGAAGTCCTAAGGATTTTAACTCACTACGAATCATTGCTCTATATGTCTAATAGTCTTGATAGTCTCTCATAGATAACCTATATAGGAAGCGTTCATCTTTCATCCTATTTACTTTACTTAATTATCGGTGTCGCCCTTCTATTCCCCATCTCATCTCTGCCTTGCCCACAGGTGTCTGCGATTTTTAACGCTCTCAGTCTTGGACTTCCCCAGAGTCCATTTGAGAATCCCGTATATTCAATTAGCACGTCCCCTGAACCGTGAGCGCTTGACGTTGGAACCGCTTTCACTACCATTGACACACTATGGAACAATGGTGTTTGATGGTTGGAATTGAGAGGGGTTATGAGATGAGGTTCGGCGCCAAACCTCCAGGCGCATGTTTGTTCCCCTTTTTTTCACTGTATGACCTATTTTGTTTAATAATTCATATAATATATGAGGAATAGAAAAACTATTTCTATTCTATCTTTTATACTGTTCTAAATCTTCTGCCATCTTTAACTTACCATCTTTCATCAGCATATCATCTTCAATCTCCTCCTCTTCCATGATGATAATCATTCTTCTCGAAATTTTGTGATAGTAATTTCTGGTTGTTGGTCGCCTTTGTCAATTTGCTGGATTTGTCATTCATAAATTGGATCTCTCTGCACCCATACAATGGTCATTTTCTAGTAAATTTAGTTCACTCCATCTCTCTTCAATCACCTTCCTTTGATCGTTCCATAACGTCAATAGCAGCATCCCGAATGCCTCCTACCCCATCCTCTGCCCTTCTACTTGTACCGGTGTGTTCGGTCTTCAATGCTGATAATTAATTGCTTGCCCACCCCCCCCCCCCCCCCCCCCTCTCGACCGCATAATTGAATCTCCTAACAAACTAACTCGCAAGGGCGTGACCATCGTGACGGGAACATTCTTTATTTCCAAGCGACATCCCCATGATTGTTGACCCCCTTCGCATCCTTCCTATAACGTTTCCCATAGCAACAACACCCCTCGATGTGCTTTGCACATCCACGTCGTACCTAACCGACGGGTATCCTTCATACCTTGTTGATAAATTCGTGTTCCCCGCCCGATGGAATCCGAACCTTTCTACACCTCTCTTCAGAGTCTTTATTCTTTATTGTCCGCGGAACCCCCATTGTCCTTTTCCAACATCGTCCTATATCTTTTCCATAGCAACATAAACTCATCCCCGAAATATATCACACTGATGAGCCACATCCCTCGTGCCTCTAACTGGGCTATGATGGGTATCCTTCATTCCCTTGGTGGGTAATTTGTGCTCCCTCCCCGAATGGGATCGAACCTTCTACACCCCTCCCAGGACATTGATGTTTTCATTCTGTATTTCCACAAAATACCCCCATGATCATCCTTCCAACATCCTTTCTTTGTCGTGTCCATGACATTACCATCCTCCCAATATGCTCTGCTCATCCCCCTCGTGCCTCTAAACCGGGTAATCCACATCCTTGGTTATAATTTGTGTTCCTTGCACGATGAATTGAACCTTTTCCTTCCCCTCTCTCAGGGTCTGTATCCTTTATTGTTCATGGAATACCTAGGATCACACCTTACACATCATCTCCAACATCGTATCCTTAGCAACAGACACCCCCCGAATATGCTCTGCACATCCCCCTCGTGCCTCTAAACCGGGTATCCATCATCCTTGGTGATATTTTCCTGTTCACCTACCCGCTGATCGAACCTTTCTTCACCCCTTTCAGGGAACATAATAGTGTAAATTCTGTATTTTCAACAACATCCCGTACTCAACCTTCCCCTTTTC
>JBAMJV010001028.1:0-12515 GCA_037951105.1 Echinarachnius parma | reverse complement strand
TAGACATACCCCCAACTCTGCAAGATCAGCAAGCAATGGACACTGGCCACAACAACCCCCGAAGTAGTTCTAGTTCTGAAAGAGAGCAACTTGAAGAATGTCACGAGTTTATCGATAGATCAACTAAGTATAAACATTCCGAGGACCTTGACAGTTATGAGGAAACATTCATCCAGCATCATAGGGAGAGGGCCCTTGACATACCTCCGACTCTTCAAGAACAATATATCAAGAGCTCAGCTAGAAGTCGCTCATCCCACCAGAAAACACAGTGTCTTTCTAAATCCAAGCTTTAGCTCTACTTGAAAGAGAATCAAACACAAATGCCGTATAATTATGTTATTGTAAACCTAATTGATTGTGTATTTGTGTGTGTTTATGTTAGTGTAAACTTGTGTGTGCGTATGTGTGTTTGTGATTAGGTGTATACAATTAATTACCACCACTTACGGAACCAACATGATATCATGGTTCCGTATGCGCCGAACAATATGTGAGTGCTCCAATTATATACACGCGTACGTTTGGAGACAATCAAATCGTTTGCCCTAGACAAAAGGTAGTCTTCGTATGCAGACTCATGAAAGCATGGTGATGCATTTTCTAAATATGATACGCCACAACTGACATCAATTCAAAGGCCACCCAGGAGAGACACAACAATGCGCTTATATGAGAATATGATAAGTTTTAAAGGAACAATAAAAACAGTCTCGCTATATTATATATAAAGCATGCAGGTGGTCACTAGAGTATGTTTGGCCATTGTTACGATTGCACTAGAATAATGTATTTTTTGTTTGCGAAACATCCATAATCACCCTATTCTAGTGATTAATGATGTGTATACAGATCTTCGGGGTACCGGAGATTAATTACGAGAGTCTAAAACTAGACTATAATCACCCAGGAGTAGTAGTAATTAAGACAAAGGCTTATTGTTTGTTTTGGTTACGTTGTAAACTCGTATGATTCATATTATAATGTCTTTTTTTTAAATATCGCCGTGTATCTTCAGTTTACAATTTAGTTTGATTACGTACTTAGATTTGTTCAAAATACATGCTGTTATAACACTTTTAAAAAGATAATGAATGTTTGTTATTCGTGATCTCTTTACAATACCTCCGTTTGATTCAATAAAGATAATTATATTTTGTTATTGATAATTGAGGTTTTTGAAAGATTCACATTTAATTTAAGGGATAGCATTACAGGCCCGTAGCCATAACTTATAAGGGGGTGCGTAATCTAGAATAATTGAGTTTATAGGATAAAGATTTATATTTTATTAAAGGGATAGTATTACAGGCCCGTAGCGAGGATTTTTCAAGGGACGGGGGGCGTAATTTACCAAACGGGAACGAGACCGATCGTGGCCGAGACCACTGGTTGAGTCGTGAAGGGGGGGGGGGGGGGGGGGGTGTGAGTCTCCAAAAGATGTTGAGGCCAAAACCAAGACCACTGGTTTATAGTTGTGTAAGTGGGGGATGTATGTCGCAAAATTGTTGTTTGAGGACGAGAACAGGACCACTCGTTTAGTTGTGTAAGCGAGGGGGGGGGGGGGGGGGGGGGGGGGGGGGGGAGTCAATAAGACCAATTACTGCCCGAGACCACTGTGTTTTTTTTGCCGAGACCGGGTCAGTGCGTACTCACCCAACGCACCATCCGGCTACGGGCCTGAATAATGATAGTTTTGTTCATAACTCTGAAATGTAACATCGATTCGTTCTATTTCTATATTGGATATGTTCACATGAACATGATAAAACTGCCTTGAATCAAACTTCTATCCATTCGCTTTTGAATTGTTATTATGTCAGGCAAACCTCTAACAAGCTCTTAGACGTTATCTAACTATTTTGACACTTTAGTTTATTTAATAGTAAAGGCCCTATCTCACTGGCCTGGAGACTAGTTGGCGACCTGTTGGCGACTCGAGTCTCCGTCTCCTGGAGACTAGCCGGGTCTCCGGGGAGTCGTGGGGAAATCAAACATTTTCGATTTTTTGGGAGACTTTTTCCAGTCTCCAGCAGGTCTCCGCGACGTCTCCGAGACCCACTGGAGACCAAGGCGACTGAGAGGAAATGTGGCGGCGACGTCACCACGACACTGCTTGACGTTGCTTAACCAACTTTAGAGACCACGTGACTGAGGTGTTTATCATCTAGTTGTAGATCTAGGTATATATAGACAGGCAGAAGTCGCGGCGACGTCTCCGCGACCTATCGGAGACGTTGCGGAGACGTCGTGGAGACGTCTCGGACGTCGCCTTGGCGTCGCCTTGTCGTCGCCTCGGTGAGATTGCAAGCGATTTTCGGGTCTCCCGAGTCGCCGCGACTACTGCGACTGATCAGTCGCGGCAGTCGCGGCGACGTCTCCGCCAGTGAGATTTTTTTTTTTTTTTCAAAGATATTTATTTTCTCCATTGCTTTTTACAAACAATAACAAAATAACAATAACAATCAATAACAAAATCAGTACATAAAATAATTTGCATGTTTACATAATTATATATAATATGATTTTACATTCACATCTAAATAGTACAAATTAACTTTTACTATTTACATCAAATAAAGCATGAAATATGCATGCATGAAGAAAGCATAAACATAAAAAAGGGGAAAATAGGAGAGAACAAAACATTCCCCCCCCCCCCAAAAAAAAAAAACACACACACACACAAAACGCCTATACAAGCACTTACATACACACATACAAACGCGTGCACAGACACCCACACACACATCCACAGAAAACATGCCTACATCTTGTGAGAATCTCGACCAATTATCAGCCATGTTTATTTCATTGCTTCTATTCGCCTTCCCTATTTTGTTCTGCACGAAGCTATTTTAAATTGTCCCACTTTCTAAAATGATATGTTAGAGTACCTCGATCTCCAGCTAATTTCTTCTCCTCCTTTCTATTTTCTAATAATCTTGTCTTAATCTCCAAAGGAGTTGGTGGTTTATTTTTATTTTTACTGTCTATAAATATCATATATTTTATCAAAATTATTATATGATTTAATAACTGTTTCTTCCCTATGTTTAACTCAATTATCCCTACATGGATACCTTTCCAATTTATATTTTTAATCTCTAATAAATTAAATAGATTCCCACACTCTTCCAAAATTGGTTTTACTTTTTCACAAAGACAAAATAAATGCTCGTAAGTTTCTTCATATTTACCACAAAAGGAACATAAATTACTATTAACCATTTTAAATGTATATAAATGTAATTTAGTATATATAATATTATAAAGCATTTTAAATTGAAATTCTCGAAGCTTACTATTCAAAGTGCATTTTCTAAGTCTTACGAATATTGATTGTATATCTTTCTCATTAATATTATAAATCTGCTCTAAATTTCGTTCTGCATATGATTTTTCTACTCTCTTATTTAATAAAAATGCATATATAATTTTTGAATTAATTTGATCTAACAAATATACCCTTTCAAAAATTAAAAAGTCCATATCTAATTCCCTATCTATATTTGAGTGAGTATTTTTATTTTAAAATTGTTTCCATGAAGGGGGAATGCCAAGAAAAATACACTGTATTTTTGTTTTTTTAAACCCTTTTCTTTGAAATTCCTCATTTGCTTTTATATTGCCTTCCTCATCGATAATATGATGCAACTTATAAACATTTTTTTTAAATAGTTGTTCATCAAAAAGAACATGACCATCAATATAAACAAATGTATTATTATAAATAATCTCATTCCTTTTAGATGTATCTTTTTTTAACAAAAACGTTTTCGTGGCCATCCAAACGTCCAACATATCTCTATAAAATGCCGGTAATACTAATTCAGATTACCTATGATTGCATTATTATAAAATATCAAACTTCCTCCAGCATCTTTAGTTAAATAATTAAAATACTGTTTCCATCTCATTTTTGCATCCCCCGTTAAGAGTCGCTTTACCCACATAATCCTTTGCACTAAAATAAATAAATGAAAGTCTGTTAGTCTAAGTCCACCTTTACAATAATCCAAGAACATAATATTTCGTTTAATTTTATCTTTTCCATTCCACAAAAAGTCAAAAACCAATATGTCCAAATCTTGAAATACCCAATTCGGTACTGGTGTCAGCGCCGATACATAAATCAATTTTGACAAAATAAACGTTTTTATCAATTGGATTTTCCCCATTAAAGTTAAATCTCTTTGTTTCCACCAAGACAACAACTTTTGTATTCTACTCAAAATTTCCTTATAATTTGTCCTTTCCTGAACTTCAACATCCAAAGAAAAGTATATACCCAAAATCTTAACTATTTGTACTATTTTACCAAATGGAAGAGCAATATTTTTATTTTAAGAAGGGCCTAACAATAATATGAAAGTTTTTTTTTGTATTAATTTTTAATCCAGAATTTGTAGCAAAACTTTCAAACAGTTTATCTACCCTTTTAAGTGAGTTTGAGTCCCGAATAAAGAGAGTCATATCGTCTGCATAAAGAATTTGTTTTACTTGTACATTATTAAAAGTAAATCCTTGAATTTCAGGGTCTTTATATAGTGAACGAGCTAAAACTTCAATACAAAGTATAAACAAATATGGGGACAGGGGGTCCCCCTGTCTAACACCTCTCTTAATATCAAAGTATCCAGTAGATGCGCCCCCATTAAAAACACAACTTTGAGCATTATTATATATAGTCTCCACCCATCTACAAAATGACGGTCCAAAACCAAATGTAATCAAAACCTTCTGCAAAAAAGTATGTGAAACTGAATCAAAAGCCTTTTCAAAATCAATTATCATCATATATCTAGGTATTTTATTAACTGATGTATGATAAATTATATCATCTATCATTCTTATCGCTTCACCTATATTTCGACCTTTTAAATATCCCACCTGGTCTACAGAAATTAATTCATTTAAAACTTTTTAAATCCTTATAGAAAGCACTTTAGTTAAAATTTTGTAGTCAACATTCAATAAAGATATTGGTCTATAATTTTGTATAAATAAGGGATCTTTTCCTTCTTTATAAATCAAACTTATAACTGCCTGCTTTTGTGATGAGGAAAGTTCCTTCTTTTCAAAAGCTGAATTTACAGAATCTACAACTAAATTTCCTATTAATGGCCAAAACAATATATAAAATTCGACACTTAACCGATCATTACCAGGGGATTTATTAGATGCCATTTCTTTCATGGCTGCAACACATTCTCCGTTTGTTATTTTGCCTTCACATAATGCACACAACTCTAAATTTAATTTTGGCAAGTCCTGAAAAAAAAATCATCCACAAAATCAACTTCCCCTTCCGATTGAGCATAAAGCTTACTATAAAATGTATATATTTCCTGCATAATATTTTTTTGATCAAAACTTTTTTCTTCATCAATATAAAGTTTACTAATCAATGTTTTCTTTTTATTAGACTTCATTAATTGAGTAAAATACCCAGTGTCTCTTTCTCCACATTCATAGTGTGATGCTCTAGAACGAATATTAATACCTAATTATAACAATCCTGTAAGTCTTTCTTTTTTTTTTCGTTCTAAGTCAACAACTTTTTCCTGGTCTATTCCATACAACAATTAATTTTCCAACTTCCAAATTTTCAATTCTTTGTTTTCGTTGTTTCGCCTTTTCTTTTGAATATTTTCTACTAACATTTCTAATTTTCATTTTCAAAAAATCCCATGAAACTCTTTTATCTTCTATTTTTATTCGAAATTCTTCTTTTAATTTAATAATTTCCTCTTTAATACAATTAATACATTCAGTATCTTGACATAAACTATTATTTAATTTCCAATAGTACTTTCTGACAACCTCTACATCAACTGTAGAGGGCGTTATTACATCCATTCCCACATTCATCGCTCCGATATCCACTCCAATGATTTATATCGATGGTATCGTGGGGATTCCCCCGTATCATTTCACGGCCATCGCGACGCGTCAGCTCAGCGTTAGAAGTCGTGGATTTCGGCATTTTCACGTGGATTTCGGCATATTCACTATTTCAGAACAAAGAATCACCATTGAGTGATAAAACTCTGGATGATTTACCTCTACTGTTTATCATGGTATTATAGTATCAATCACTTCAAAACCATTATACGATTTGACTGCCTCGGCCGGACTGTGAATTACCATGATTACTGATCGACTTTGAGTTTGATGTTTCATGAATGATTTACAAACGCTCAACGCTGCATTTCCTGTTCCATCACTATGAACCGATGGTGAATACTGAATAGGATAAACCTCATTTGCATACTATGACGCCCGTTTTCTGCTAACACATTTTAAACGCACTGAATGAAAAGTTTGCATGCTTACTACTATATGGATCACATGTGTGGCGTCGCCTGACTATACCCGTATAGTATACTGTGAGACATGGCTCCAAATCGATCTGATTACATTTTAAACTATATCGATGGACGACCGGGGCAATTTGGTTGGGAAACATTATACCCGATCGCTTTCGTACTCATAGCTATAAAGTCACGTCCGGGACAAAATAAGTCACCTCCGAGACAAAATGCAGGTAATTTTCGTCATAATTCTTAATCCGTTGGCAGGCCAATTATATCTGTTAAAGCCTATAAAGGGATAGTTGAGTTTTGGTATAGAGGGCGCTACACAAAATAATGTTTTTTTGTGAGATAATGAAAAACTGAGTGTCAAATTTGAAAGAACATACAATTTTAATGACAGAATAAACTTTATTTGATCAAAATCCGTTCAGAAAAGCTGAAATATCCATAAACATAACCATTTGTAATGTGGGGCCCCACAATTACTCGATAATTTTGAACCAGCCGTTAAAGCCAAAAGGGATAGTTGAGTTTTGGTATAGAGGGCGCTATGCAAAATCACTTGTTGTGAGATAATGAAAAACTCTGTGTCAAATTTGAAAGAGCATACAATTTTAATGACAGAATACATTTTATTTGATCAAAATCGATTTAGAAATGGCTGAAATATCCATAAACATAACAATTTGTAGTAATTCAGGTGGGGCCCCACAATTATTCGATAATTTTTATCCAGCTATTTATTTTTTAAATGCCTCCTCTTTTCAAAAATTAACAAAAGAGGTTTTCATAATACTTAGTGATTGATTATCTTTCTATCTAGTCACTATATATTTCAACAAAACATCACAATGCATACTAATTGAAAATGGATGAAACCAATGAGTTTTTAGAGAGCGCCCTCTTGAGTTCGAATTGCTCTTCTTGAATGATAACAGGCTTTTTACTAGTCATTTGTAATTCTGTATTCCTTTCGAGTATGGTGGAGTTATAACTGTTAGTTTGTAATGTAATGGTGCAGGTTTTGGTAACTAAAATTCAGTTTGACCAAAACTTGAAGTCTTCCCAAGTCGAATTTCCCATAGAAACCCATAGGAAACCCATAGAAAACCCATAGGAATATCCTATGGGTTTCTATGGGTTTCTATGGGACCAACAGAAATCCATAAAATAAAAACCCATAGAAACCCATAGAAACCCATGGAACCCATAGAAACCCATGTTCCACTTTCCCTATTGAAACCCATAGGATCCCATAGAAACCATTAGGCCTATGGGTCTCTATGGGAATCCTATGGGTCTTGGTTCTATGGGAATTTCGACCTGGGTATTATCAGGGTATTAAAAAAAAAAAAAAAAATTTAAATGATATTTCTATATTAAATAATCCAATTTGTAATGATAACAAAAGAAAAAGAAAAAAAAAAAGAGATTGAGAGAGGGTCGAACTCATGACCCTGAGCCTCTCAGGCAACTTCGCTATACAGTATTTCACAGATATTGAAGGGAAATTTAATATGTAGCCTTCAAGAAGCCTTATTACCCTACACCGAGTTTAGTATCCTGACACAATATCTCTTTAATTTGATGTTTGAATATCGAAATTTGATGATGAAAATGATTCTTGCATTTGTCCTCAGAAGAGGAGATGAATAATGTTAACAGTGAATGAAACTTGCTGGATAATTTAGGCCGTTTGTGTCGAGCGGATGAACATAGCGATCTTTTTTCTTTTTTTGGGTGTGATCAAATCAGATTGTTTACTTCTATCGTAGATGGTGATGTTTCACGTTGGACAGTGGCGAACCAACTACTGTATACAATGATTACTGATGATTATAATACTTAAAGTAATTATATAATGCAACAATTCTTGGAAAATGATTATGCTGATTTTCACAGCATGACATAGCATTCACTACCTTTAAAAAATGGTATATAATTTGTCATATTCAGAGAAGGCTAGAAATGAGAGCCAAAGATCTGGAAATGGCTGGGCCAGTTTTAAAACAAGGGAGAAACGGGCCACAAAAATAGGTGTCAAGCGCTGTAATCTGATAATTTGTATTCGATACAAAACATACTTTAACATGGTTTCTGACAGTCAAATTTTCATAGAAGATTAAGATACTTTCAACTTGGAAATACAAACATCCTGAATCTCATACTTTTGTCTGATAACAGAGAAACTCAATTTGCGACACAACATGGTCGTTCAGTGATGTAAGAATAGATAGAGATAGATAGATAGATATATATAGATAGATAGATAGATAGATGGATGGATGGATGGATGGATGGATGGATGGATGGATGGATGGATGGATGGATAATTATACAAACTACAAACGTAATTTCTTTAAGTGATGATATAATGATCAACAAGAATTTGTCTAACTTGGCTATAGTGATACCAGAATGGTATTTCGCTACTTCCCGTATATTCTTGTTTGCTTTGTCAATCTAAATATCCGTGCAGTTTATGGAACTAGTCTGTCTTAGTGGCCACCCGTTTATAAAGCAGCCAACAATGTATACAGTTTTCCCTAACCCTAACTTCCCCTTGGTGGTCACTATATACGCAGGTTTGCTCTTCGATTTGATCGATCCTTGTAACTAAATAGCACAAGTCCGTCTTATTTTGCCGGTATGACATAGGCTATTTAGCTAAATAGACTCAAGTCTCCCCCCCCCCCCCCCCAATTGCTGCATTCTATTACCTTATGATAGAAATGTTTTCCACTATAGGCCTATATCTTGTTTTTTGTTTGTGGGGGCACGGGGGGGGGGGGGGGGGGGAGGGAGGGAGGGAGGAGGGGTTTGTGGCTTTTACAATCGATTGTAAGTTACAATTAACTGTAAGTCAGACCATTTGCGTGTTTAAAATAATAATATTTGCACATATAGAAACATATAGAACACAATGATCTGACTTACAATAAATTGTCAGCCCTGCATTGCTAGTCTCTGTTTAAAGCACATTTTATTAATGTTTTCTGCAACGATTTTATTTTCAATCTTTATGTGGATATATGCCATGACAGAAAGACCCATTCACAAATTAGAACAAATCCAAGTGTGAGGATTCTAATTTAGCAATAGATCTTTAGTGTTTTTCAAAGTCTAAATGGTAAATATAAACTTGATGTGTCTTTAACAACAACTAATTGTATTGCTGGTGTTCGTTACGTGTGTATTGCATGCGATATATGACCGGGCTGAAGTTGGTTACTTTTTCCTTATTGGATATTCATTTACTTATTCATTTACTTATTCGACATTCAAAATTTACTTATTCGTTTTTCAACATTCAACATTTGTATTACTCACGTACGCCACATCGATCGGGATCAGGCATGTGGACCGTGCAGCGCCTAAATGCATGGTTTATTAACTTTTTATGAGGAATTACCCAAAATAGGTTAGATTTACCCGGTCCATGTGGGTGGTCAAATTGACCATTATTCAAGGAGATATAATAATACTGTAAGAAAAATGGCAAAATAACACATCTCTAAAATAAACGCCCCAAAGTGCCCTTGTCCACATGGACCGGGCAGCCACCTATCGCAAGTGGTCAAGCATTGTATTTGGAACCCAGAAAAGGTTAGCTTGACCCGGTCCATGTGGTTTAAGCTGGTCAAATTGACCATTATTCAAGGACATATTGTAAGAAAAATAGCAAAATAACACATTTTCACTAAAATAAACGCCCCAAAGTGCCCTTGTCCACATGGACCGGGCAGCCACCTATCGTAAGTGGTCAAGCATGGTATGTGGAACCCAGAATAGGTTAGCTTGACCCGGTCCATGTGGTTTAAGGTGGTCAAATTGACCATTATTCAAGTACATATTGTAAGAAAAATGGCAAAATAACACATTTTCACTAAAATAAACGCCCCAAAGTGCCCTTGTCCACATGGACCGGGCAGCCACCTATCGTAAGTGGTCAAGCATGGTATGTGGAACCCAGAATAGGTTAGCTTGACCCGGTCCATGTGGTTTAAGGTGGTCAAATTGACCATTATTCAAGGACATGTATATTATAAGAAAAATGGCAAAATAACATATCACTAAAATAAACGCCCCAAAGTGCCCTTGTCCACATGGACCGGGCAGCCACCTATCGTAAGTGGTCAAGCATTGTATGAGGAACTTATAATAATTTAGCTTGACCCGGTCCATGTGGATTAAGGTGGGCAAATTGACCATTATTCAAGGACATATTGTAAGAAAAATAGCAAAATAACACATTTTCACTCAAATAAACGCCCCAAAGTGCCCTTGTCCACATGGACCGGGCAGCCACCTATCGTAAGTGGTCAAGCATGGTATATGGAACCCAGAATAGGTTAGCTTGACCCGGTTCATGTGGTTTAAGGTGGTCAAATTGACCATTATTCAAGGACATGTATATTATAAGAAAAATGGCAAAATAACATATCACTAAAATAAACGCCCCAAAGTGCCCTTGTCCACATGGACCGGGCAGCCACCTATCGTAAGTGGTCAAGCATTGTATGAGGAACTTATAATAATTTAGCTTGACCCGGTCCATGTGGTTTAAGGTGGTCAAATTGACCATTATTCAAGGACATATTGTAAGAAAAATGGCAAAATAACATATCACTAAAATAAACGCCCCAAAGTGCCCTTGTCCACATGGACCGGGCAGCCACCTATCGTAAGTGGTCAAGCATGGTATGTGGAACCCAAAATAGGTTAGCTTGACCCGGTCCATGTGGTTTAAGGTGGTCAAATTGACCATTATTCAAGGACATGTATATTATAAGAAAAATGGCAAAATAACATATCACTAAAATAAACGCCCCAAAGTGCCCTTGTCCACATGGACCGGGCAGCCACCTATCGTAAGTGGTCAAGCATTGTATGAGGAACTTATAATAATTTAGCTTGACCCGGTCCATGTGGTTTAAGGTGGTCAAATTGACCATTATTCAAGGACATATTGTAAGAAAAATAGCAAAATAACACATTTTCACTAAAATAAACGCCCCAAAGTGCCCTTGTCCACATGGACCGGGCAGCCACCTATCGTAAGTGGTCAAGCATGGTATGTGGAACCCAAAATAGGTTAGCTTGACCCGGTCCATGTGGTTTAAGGTGGTCAAATTGACCATTATTCAAGGACATATTGTAAGAAAAATAGCAAAATAACACATTTTCACTAAAATAAACGCCCCAAAGTGCCCTTGTCCACATGGACCGGGCAGCCACCTATCGCAAGTGGACAAGCATTGTATTTGGAACCCAGAAAAGGTTAGCTTGACCCGGTCCATGTGGTTTAAGGTGGTCAAATTGACCATTATTCAAGTACATATTGTAAGAAAAATAGCAAAATAACACATTTTCACTAAAATAAACGCCCCAAAGTGCCCTTGTCCACATGGACCGGGCAGCCACCTATCGTAAGTGGTCAAGCATGGTATGTGGAACCCAGAATAGGTTAGCTTGACCCGGTCCATGTGGTTTAAGGTGGTCAAATTGACCATTATTCAAGGACATGTATATTATAAGAAAAATGGCAAAATAACATATCACTAAAATAAACGCCCCAAAGTGCCCTTGTCCACATGGACCGGGCAGCCACCTATCGTAAGTGGTCAAGCATTGTATGAGGAACTTATAATAATTTAGCTTGACCCGGTCCATGTGGTTTAAGGTGGTCAAATTGACCATTATTCAAGGACATATTGTAAGAAAAATAGCAAAATAACACATTTTCACTAAAATAAACGCCCCAAAGTGCCCTTGTCCACATGGACCGGGCAGCCACCTATCGTAAGTGGTCAAGCATGGTATGTGGAACCCAGAATAGGTTAGCTTGACCCGGTCCATGTGGTTTAAGGTGGTCAAATTGACCATTATTCAAGGACATGTATATTATAAGAAAAATGGCAAAATAACATATCACTAAAATAAACGCCCCAAAGTGCCCTTGTCCACATGGACCGGGCAGCCACCTATCGTAAGTGGTCAAGCATGGTATGTGGAACCCAAAATAGGTTAGCTTGACCCGGTCCATGTGGTTTAAGGTGGTCAAATTGACCATTATTCAAGGACATGTATATTATATTAAAAAAGAAAATGGAATATAACACATTATCACTAAAATATATATAAGTGCCCCAAAGTGCCCTAGTCCACATGGACCGGGCAGCCACCTATCTCAAG
>JBAMJV010001027.1:442500-520011 GCA_037951105.1 Echinarachnius parma | reverse complement strand
GGGCAATTCCATATTCGCCAGCCCCCCCCCCCCCCCTCCCCCTCTCACTAAAAAACGTAATACGAATGACGCTCACAAGTGGATCCGCCCCCACTTGCACGGGCACGGTATGACTTTGAACCCCCACCACGTCAGTGGGATGCGCGCCCCCGAGACCTTATTTGAGAGATGTCAGAACCGTTATCATAGGTACAGGGCGTAGCCAAGGGGGATCAAACCGGGGCGGCTCCGTGGGGAGTATCCATTACCCATCTCGAAATTTCGTTTGAATCTCTATGACGTCATAATTTCGCCTTTTTCGCGATTGTTTAAGTGGTGCAGCAATGATACCTTGTGCATGCATGTGTAAGGGGTCATGAATTGCCAGATAAAATGAAACTTGAAAAGGTTGAATTAAGTGGTAGATTGTGCTGATAAATATTTTTTGGGCGTAAAACTTTAAAGGGGTTGTTTACTAACTGAAATTAATATGCATACAGTCGAACCTGTCTATACAGGGTGGCCCCCAACAAAACAGAACGGGGCACTTCCCAAAATATAGTAACAAAATGATTATGTCCATCGGATAAAGTGCCTTTTCCAATTAAAAACGATACTAAGAACAGTCATTTTGGTCGTGTAGTTTTTGTTTTAGGGCGCTGTGAGTGGCACCATGTCAGGTTCCCATTTTTGTCAATTTTTACCAAGTCAGTGCCTGATGAATCGGACTTACTGCCCGTCATAGTATCGAACAACTATGCCCATTCTCTCGGCACACTAACAATGGCGCGCGTATTGCTCGTTGTTCGATGCCATGACGGGCAGTAAGTGCGATTTATCAGACACTGACTGGGTAAAAATTGACAAAAAATGGGAACCTGACATGGTGTCACTCACAGCGCCCTAACACAAAAACTACACGACCAAAATTAATGTTCTTGGTATCGTTTTTCATTGGAAAAGACACCCTATCCGATGGACATAATTGTGTTGTTACTATATTTTAGGAAGTGCCCCGTTCCGGTTTTTTTGTGCCAACCTGTATAAGGGACCAACCAACATGGTCGTTATGTGCGAGTCGATGCGCATGTAATCTGCTTCCTATAGTATTGTCTTTGTTTAGATGTCACCAAGGGTCCTACTAATTAGCGCGAAGAAGTGCGAAGCAATTTACTGCGAACAAATTTCCCATTCGCATAGCATGCACTTGTTCGCAGTAATTAGTAATTGAGCGCAGCAATATTACTAATAACTGCGAACAAGCGCGAACGGGATTTACTGCGAACAAATTTGTTTGCATATGAAATCCCGTTCGTGCTTGTTCGCATTACATTTGTTCCCTAACACTAACCCTAACTCTATACCCTAAATATCAATGGCTTATTCGCGCTATATAGTTCGCGCTTGTTCGCAGTACTTCGCACTTGTTCGCGCTAATTAGTAGGACCGGTCGCCAATGCTATAAAAGAATCAAAAGTTATCCCAGGCCGTCTTTTAAGTTATATGCTTTTCGCTTATATTTTAAAGGTGTAATTAATGTAAACTTATAGGCGGCTTCTATAACTACTGTGTAGCTTTTTACTTGGTATAGAATCACAACTTCAAAAGCGGTATCGCAAGAAAAATTTTCCCTTTTCTTGACATTTAGAATATAATATTGTATTATATCCTTTGCATCTGATTCGGATTATATTTTGTTTCTGTTTGCATTACTCATATTATGCTTCATTAAAAAAAAAAACATTTATGTCACGATGTTATATTGTGCATGTCATGTACGTACTAAACAGGGAGATTTGACATTTAAAAGGGAAACTGTCTCGATTGAAGACAGTTTAGACTGTTGTGTTGAAATATGTTTTCGTTCCATATACTGACAAGAAATAACATAAATTCGGTTAAAGGTGTGGGCATGATCCTTATTCTTCCCATATTTCCCTAAAAATAGCCGAACTTAAGTCAATCCTTGAAAGGTAAATTCAAACCATATTATCCATGACTAACAAGTAGATTGTATACGTTTCTGAATTATAAACACCCATGTATCTATATAAGCAACTTGCTTGGTGTTTGTTTGTTTGCCTGTCCGTCTGTCTGTCTGTTCGTTTGTTTATTTGTTTGTTTGTTTGTTTGTTTGTTTGTTTGTTTGTTTGTTTGTTTGTTTGTTTGTTTGTTTGTTTGTTTGTTTTTTTTTTTTTGCGTGATTGTTTGTTAATTTGTTTGTTTTTTGCTGGATTTTATTTCTGCAATTCTTCAAAGACAATGATTATGTCAACACAAATACAAATAAATACATTTGATAAACATTACGTAAGCCATTATCCCGTGTAGGACTCACAAATGACACCAAACTAAAATCACATTCAGTTTGTGTAAATGTTACAAAACCTTTCCAATATCAATACCTTTTTATCTTTAAGGTGAACTAGGTATACTCAAACTTTAAACAATAGCTTTTGTCTTAGCATTGTGGTCAATAAGCTACGTGTATAAATCGGGGGAAACATTATTGGTATAAGGCAATGGCCTTTTAATTGATTGATTGATATCCTAATTAAAATGACCACAATGCCTCGAATTTCCTCAATTCTAAAGATACCGTCTTTATAGGACTATTTCTGTTTGTTTTATCTGACCATTTTCAAGGAAATTCTGATTGTAGTGGTTTGTTTTCTAAACATCATGAAAACATTATGTCATATTGTTTTAAAGGGATAGTTGAGTATTGGTCAAACTTAACTTTAGTAACCAAAACCTGCACGATTACGATACAAACTAATAGTTATAACTTCACCATGCTCGAAAAGTATACACAATTACAAACGACAAAGTAAAACCCCTGTTATCATTCAAAAAGAGCCGTTACAACTCGGAGTGTCAAATTAACTCGGCGCGAAGCACTAGCGTTGTAGGTCCTAATACGGGACTGTATAGTGCAGTGTGCGGTAATACGGGACTGTAGTGCAGTCACTGTGTGCGGTAATACTATACAGTAGTACGTGTATATTATGTATCGCAACCATAGAAGTATGACTCCAACACTGCCGTTGACGCAACTCGCAAGCCCCATTCGCATTCGTTCGCCTTTCGTTCACAGTCGCGCTAACACACGGAGAGACTGGTCCATGAGGCGCATATATCACTGATTTTTTGCGGAATGGAAGGAAAAATCATAATCTTAATCCACCCGGTAGTTGGATCACATATTGGAGAGTAAATTGCTGGTAAGTACCGTATCATATGTATAGTTTTAAGCACAATTAGCGTGCACACAAATATTTGGTTTCAGTCTTTTATTAGGAGAACATAGAACGCTAGTGCCTCGCACTAGCGGTTCTAAAAAGTGATACCCGGGCGTCAACCACTTTTATATGATATTTTGAAAGCAAATTTCACAACAATTAGAGCATTTGAATGGAAATTATTATTATTTCCCATGTTTTTTTCGATGATCTTTCATATGGAATTGAAATCAACCAAATCCGTTACAATCGATATTGGGGGGGCACTTTGGAAATTACCAAAACTCAACTTGGCCTTTAAGTTGAAATTTAATGATCAACCTCAAAGTGTATAAATCAAGATTACTTTGGATGTATAATGCTAAATCTATCTTTATCAATATATTAATGCTGCTTTTAAATATACATGTAGTTTTATCGTAACGTTTTTATGTTGTTGTTGTTTTTAGATTTTCTTTTCTTGTTTTATTGATGAATAGTCCTTTGCAGATTCGTATTTCAATACAAAACTTGAAGAGAAAATTACATAATCTAAATGTTGCTTAATCATAAGTACAAAACAAATAATTAAGTTCAACATTGTGTAATATACTGCATCTAATTTGTAGTAACTTAGATTTTGAAATAAGTCTTAAATACCGGTATATAATTTCTTAGTTTAACACAATTCATAAATACATGTACAGTGTTCATAATCGTTAATCAATTAATGATATGTTGAACATGTCAGAGATTTGATTATGTTTTTAATTTGCTCAACCATGTGAGAGGGAAATAAAAACTAGCCTGGATTCCTTTTCGTTATAACCTAACATTAGTAGGCCATATATACCGGTGCAAAGGACAAGTGACGTTCTTAGGATATAAGCTTCGGAAACATTATGCAATAGTTCTGATGATTCAAACCGATTTAAAATAGCAATGGTTACCACACCCGTTTACCCATTTAAAATCCTATAACTTCATAGATTATTTAGTACACGGTCAAGTCACTGACCGCGCGTATGTATTTTTTATTTCACCTATTTAAATCTGGATTCCGGAACGATTACATTACTTAGCCTATTATAGGAACCCACAATTATCACAATAATTAATATAATGTACTTCGAGAGATCAATCATATATGCGAATCAATTAGTTTTTTAACGAATATAATTCTGAAAAAGAACACGTCTCTGACATGTCGGAAGCTTAATTTTACTGTTTTGTTTGAATTTAGGAAAATAGAAATACATTTTTGTTGGTGGTATCTTAGAATTTCAATATGGCCATTATCATTATTCTAACGCCTGTTTTCATTTGGAAAATATCCTAGATTACAACGTAGAATATATATGTATTTGCCGATAAAACAATAAACCATAAAATAAAAATATAATTATAATAATGACACTCTGCCCTTAATATACAATACAGGGTGGCCCAGAAGAACCGCATGACTGCTCTCCCTTTGTAAGGAAGACAATGTGAGCCATTCTTATGTACAGCTAATTATACGGCAGGCCGTGGGGCGAGAATGTCTCAGTGTTCCGAGGATCGCTGGAGACGGAAAAGTAGCAAATTTAGGAAACGACATTGCCTCAGAAAAATGGCCCTAGGATCCAAACGCCTTACCCAAAATCAATGCTCATGGTATAATTTTGTTGGAAAAAGAATGTTCTACCCAATCAAACAAAAAACAATGACATTTGGTCGATGGTGTTGATGAAATTAACGATCGTAGGTGTTGCATCCTTTCTGGGCCACCCTGTATAGATGCGTGGGACGGATGGATACAAATTGCTCCTCTACTTTATTGCATACTTAATGATCAGGCAAAATATTAATTATGTCATATCCTATAATTTATGACCATACTTGCCCTATATATCATTTGTTTTTGTTCCTGTCTCGTTTCTTTTCTGGTTAATGTTGGATATTTTTAAGAGTGTTTTTTTTGCTACCGTCTCGCCATCGTTTTAATATACAATATTAAGATAAACTTATCATAGTACTAAGAATTCCAGCTTCCTTCCGTCGATCGTTGTTTATGCAATTAAATGGGAGTGGTCCTTAAAGTCCGGAAAAGATAGGCCTAGCACCGGATCTATACAGCCGATGTGTTTATAGTGATTATAAATTAAACAATCGTTTCCACCTGTCGCAGTAAACAAAATCATTAAAATTATTTGTTTTAATTACCGTATCAATAATCGATTGCATCAATAATTATTTCACCCTCCGTCTAATATAATATAGTACTTAACTAAGCAATGAGCAAAATTAATCCCTATAATGTGCGATAATGTTGATAATATTATACGTGTGGTTTAATACATATTTATTTTAATTTGAAAAGACAACGTACAGTAGAAAATTTGTTTTTCATATTCATATAATATATAATTACTTTCATTTGCATAATATATCCTGCAATGTTTTATTTTTCGTATCTCCCATTGATTTAATGATGTAATGTGTATTTAATAGATTTAGCAGCGAGTAGGGAAAGTCCGTAATTCCCCCTTCTCTCCCCTATACCTCACAGCAGGATGGTGTAGTGCTTTATCAGTTGCGCCCCATGCACCACAACAAATCATGTATGTCGGTTGGCAAGGTAACTGCGTTGTCACGTGCAGAAACATTGTTTTGGAGGCCTGTAATGACTTGTATGACTTTAATTAACTATGGTCTTCTCTGATGGCAAATGTGATATGGCTAACCGTTTAGTTTTGACTAAGAATAATAATGAGTGTACATTCAAATAAAGAAAATAAACAAGAAAACTATACCTCATGTGACGGAAGCGTTACGCATAACCATTTGTAGATATGTTCATACCTTGATTATTTTACTCAAAACACCATGCAAGCTATTGTTAATACATGCCACACACGTGACTATTAATATAATTGAACAGTTTTGCCATTTTAGAACTCATTATTATTATAATAATAGTTTAGTATGACTAAAAATACCTTTTCATAAACGGGTGTATATACATATAATAAATAATAATAGTACTAATAATGATAATAAATTACTTCTTTTTTAAACGTGCTATTCACGTGAGTATCATATCGCTTTGCATTATTATTATTATTATTATTATTATTATTATTATTATTATTATTATTATCACCCCGGTCAACATAAATACATACATATTCAATTGTATATCCCCATACAGATGAAGACAACATGACTTTGTTCTGAACTTCTGATTATTTTTCTCATCGTTTGTGAAGTGTAAATACATGTAGTTTCAAGGAAAACCCCCACAAATCGTAATTCTTGAATGATCAGCATCTAAAATCAAAACAGTTTTAGAATTGCATTTTCATTGTGGGAATAAAATGAAATGAAATGAACTGGCACACATTTCGAACTATACTAGGTACGTACAAAGGCCTGTTTGTATTATGTTAGTTGTTTATCCCCTGAATAATACAAGGATAACAAATAACAAACGATGAGCAAATTTCTCTGTAAAACAGATCAAACAGTTCACACAGAAAATAAAAACGAGCGGAGAGAATTATATCAGGTGGGCGCGGCAACAAGTGCATAGACGATATAGACGATCATGACTTTCGCTATAGGGAGTCCCAAGTCCGATCTATTTTTTCTTCATCTTCACTGCGTGAAAACACGAGGAAGAAGATTGGAAGCGACAGGTCGGGGAGTGAGTCACGGCGTGACAACGATTGGATTTCACCGTGAGAGATCCTCTGCGGCGCATCCAAGGATCGTATATTGTCCACAAACAAATACTGACCCTCTTTGTCAAGCATCGTGACATCTTAACTCTCCCAATACCAAGGAATGGATATGATATTACGTTATCACGTGCATGGTGCATGTGCCTGTATAAATGAGAAGGATAAATACATGTAATAATAATAATAATAATAATAATAATAATGATATTAATAATAATGTTTTGATTTATATAGCGCCTATTAATACTCACCTCTAAGCCGCGCCTTACATTATTACCCCGGTCATCGGGCACACACACTCGCAATCAATCCGCACATTATGTGCACTTTCTGCTCCCTTGGGAGCAATGCATTCTGGCAGCCATTCGACTCACTTAAACGTATTCTAATAATGTTTGTTTTTTCATTAGGCCGTTCCCATGGTTATTTGGATAAAGTCAGTAGCGGTCGCGTATACTTGGTCGAGATCAGCACACGCACTATATGTAGTTCTTTATTTGTATTTTACTCTATTTCTTATTGTTTATATTGTCAAATTATTGTCTCTCCCCATACCCCATATATAGCTACGCACTGATTTAATTTAGCAATAAAAATAACTATTTAAACTATGAAGAACAGGATATTATCTAGTTTTCCTCAACAGTGTTTATTGAAACTTACAGAATTATACATTTTTTATTTGCCCACATAGTAATGGCCCATAGATTCCACTAGCAGCAACCATGCACAAGGCATTGCTGATTTGATAATTGTATTTTATTTGGGTTGTAAAATGGCACTAATATCTTTAATATGAACTAAACAAATGAAGTGATCAAATGAATATAAATACTTTCGATTCATCTTCATTTTTTTTAACGGATTTTTTTCCGAAAAGTAAATTGGTGTAAGTTATATGGTTCTATTTCAATGTCTTTGTAAAGGTTAGACAAAAGTTGGACCATGGAAAAGAACTGTAGACCCCTTAACCCCGAAGTCACATATGCAAATACAATTTCAGATTGCAGAATTTGTTTAGATAAGGACAACAGGATTTCCTCGTTTCACGGGTTATTGGATCGATCCATATGAATCAATTGTTTTTATATACGCATGCTTGCAATGCCCTAATTCACAGGTGGATTCGATTAAAAAACAAAAGAACGCGTGAATGCTGCTAAATATCTTTCCTTGAAATAATTATATGAAACTAAAACACTTTTTTGTTATCTGGATGTCAGTGGCGTAGTTACGGGGGGCACGCGGACGTTGGCCACCCCCCCCCCCCCCCCCCCCCCCTCTAATAATTTTGAAAAAAACATTAAAAACATAATCATGGGGGACATTAAAAAAATAATAATAAATAAATATGGTGTGCCCCCATTTTGTGTCCTCCCCCCCCCCCCCCCCCCCCCCCCAATGTCCGACTTCGCTACGCCATTGGTGGATTTGATGGTATATTTTAAATCATTTAAATCATTTAATTTGTCAAGGATTTTATTTACCTGTGATACAGGAAATGGCACTTAACCTAACTTCCATTGCTGGCTATGATGTTGTTTGTTATTTTTGTTGTTATTATATTCTTATCGTATCATTATACATCAATTTTCTACCACTATCAGCACTTTCTAATGACCAGTAAACAAATAATAGTACAAACTATACGTTCCGAGGTGATCTCCGAATGAACTGAGGATATCCTTATAGATAATTTCTAGTAATCGAATCCTATCCGATGTTTTGTGCCACCACAACATATTGGAGCAGTACAGGTATAATGTTGGTACTGTCCATGTTGTCTGTTTGTGTGACAAAGTAGTTTTTTAAATCGAGAACAATTCGTATGAATACTCTAAAAAATATATTCTTTACTGTATATTTTAGATTTTCTATTAATATTAGAAACTCTACAATTATGTTAATTAATTAATTAGTAATACATATTTCATGTATGTATTTCTTTATTATTTGTATCATTTGAATATAAATCAAATAAGTCAACTAAATAACAGATCAAACTGATGATGTATATACTTTACGTAAATGTTATTTAGAACGTGGGAGTAATTCAGTTGGCGGTTTGAGACGGAAATCTCTTCAAGATGTTTACCCGACCTTCGCTTGAACAAATCTGATAGTGATGTGAGAGAAGAATAAGTTATGACGGTCTATTTTAGATATTACTAATATGCTTGCTTTGTTTGATTTGATAACATCATCAAAATACGGTCGTTTTATTTTGTTAGTGTTCTATTACATAACTGTTTATAACCGTTTATCACTTTTTAAATTGAGCTGGTAAGCTAGTAATGTGTTTTTTTAAAAGACGAGCATTTTGGCTAACGTTTTAAAAATTACTCTTGAAGTATTTAACAGTGAGAATTCGGGCGATCAATATGACGTCAGATATCAACACCTGGCCTTTCGTTCGTCAGTCAACCTTTCACTCCGCCTTGACTCCCAATCCATCGACTTCCGCCCTTGATTCACTTTCATCATCGAGTACTTCAGAATACTTCAATTGGGAAAACCAGTAGCGTACCTTGGCGGAGGGGGGGGGGGGGGGGGGGGGGGTGGTAGAGACAAGTTGCACCCTCTTTGAATTTGCATGGGAATATGTCCTGCTTATTGGCTAGATGTATATACTATATACGGAATACAGTCATGTCCATGCACAGGGTATGTCGCTATACCTTAACTAGGGTGTAGCTAGGGTCAAAAGCCATGCAAACCTGACACAAATCCGAAGAATATAACATTAACTTAGGCAAATGCATTCGTGACATTGTTCATCATTATCCTTTTTTGACCAGGGTCGTTCCGCTCTTTGCATCCATATCACTATCCCCATGAAGATGTACCCTGGCTATGTCATCAGATGAAAACAAACGTTAGGATAAGGATAATCCCATGCCCCATGCATGTACGGCTCTATATGTTTATCAGCCCTTCCATCCATCGATCATTACCCAACTCCTTAATTTCGAAAGCTAGAAGAAATCAAAATGAATCAAAATCACCAATCTATGTTGGTTAATATGAGTACAATTTGATGAATAACCAGACTTCAGCAGTAGATCTTCGACTTCTGTAGGTATAGATGGAGACCAAACTATTATCTTATCATGAGATATCTCAAATACAGTTCTTGCCCTTTAATAATATGTTCAAGTGCTTTGCCTTTTCTTACGATGAATAACCATTCTTCATATAACATAATATTATAAGTTAATGCAAATTAACATTCTTCTTCTATTCTAATAATGCAGCTCTGTCATTGGTACTTGCGGTCGCTGCATTGAGATCCGCAACGGCCCTCGAGTGTCTGGAGTGTCCTGACACACTTGTGGATTGCGATGCGGAGAGTTGCACCCCAACCGGCTGCACCACCATGGGACCCTGTGTCGGCTACTGCATGGCTGCTACCTTCGTGTATGATGGAAGCACCCATGGGCTCTTCACCTGTCTCAACGAAACGGTTGTTTCCGGTTCCAAGGAAACCTTCTGTCAGGTATACAAAGCCCCTTTCTAATTCTTGCTTTGCCCAATTGTGTCACTCTATTTCCCATTCCTCGTGGAGGAAGCTGTGCCCCTCATATGAAACCTTGTTTCCAGTCCCTTGGTGTGCCCACAGTCTTGCCTTGGGTCGACCGTCACTGAAAAGCCCCGTTCTTATTATTTTGTCCAAAATCTTTCGTGATATAGTGATATATGGTCACTTTATTTGATATATTGGGAAATATTCTGAAATTTCGTGATTCTAGCGATCTCCTTCAGTTCCCCTTATTTCATTCTGTTATGTCAGGGTCTATCAGATGGTGGCAGTTCATCTAACTGCCGAAGATAGTTCCTGTATCTGCGATAGCGATGGCATTGATGCAATCCAGTCACAGGTTTAAACTGTTGAGTAAATGTAGCTTTCTTTCTCCCATTGGTTTTTAGAGAGGATACAAGTTCATCTTCAGGAGGCCGCTCATGAGCCTGTCATGTCTGTCACACCAATGATTGCAACAGTGTCTTTTACATCGCTGATGAAACTCTGTCACAGGATCAACACTTTTCAGATTTTCTTCTAAACGCGTCTATTCTTCCGTTGGTTTCAGTGTCTCCCGGGACTAGATATAGATTCATCTTCAGAAGGCAGCTCATGTATTAACTGTCATGTCTGTCATACCAATGGTTGCAGCAATGTCCTTTACATCGCTGATGAATCTCAACCACAGGATCAACAGTTTTCATGTGTTTAATTTCTTCTTCCCTTGGTTTCTGACTCTTCTAGAGGAAACTAGTTCATATGAAGAAGGCAGCTCCTATTTATATTCACAGCGATGGCTGCAACAATGGCAGGTACATCGCTGATGAATCTCAGTCACAATAGCTTTTTCAGTTTTCAGTTTCCATCTGTTTCATTTCCTCTTCCGTCGGTTTCAGACCCTTCCAGAGGATGCAGGTTCAGCTGGAGAAGGCAACTCCTGTACCTGCCATAGCGATGGTTGCAACAAGGTCTTATACATGGCTAATGCAACTCTACCTCAGGAAGCAACATCATCCTCACCTTCCGCCGGCTCTGCTGGTCCAGGAAAGAAACTGGTGCAAAAGATATCAAGAACTACATCTGCGACAGGTAAATAGACTTCATGTCAGTATTGTGTACATATAATACCGTATATGTATTAGATATAGTATATTTAATATATATAATATTATATCTAATCAAAAATACAGACAAGTCCCTCCTCTGTGCGACCTTGCTGCGATTTCTCTGATGGTCTAAAACAAGGAACCGATTCAAGATGCCATTAGTAGTGCATCACGATCGTTGTTTTTGAACTTGCTCATGTACTAATGCAGGGAATATAAAATGGGATTTGATAATGAATTTAAAACAACAACTTCGGCAAGTACTAGTATTCAATACTTACTCATTCTTTCCACTCTGGGATGAGAATCTTTGGTCTTTGTTTCGGATTTAGGGGATCTCTAAGAGTTATAAGTATTTGTGAAAAAAAAATATAATTTCTGTCACCTGCAACTTTTTGAAACAATGCATAAAGATGGAATTATACATAATAATACAAGAGAAAGATTAATGGGAAACCTTTCAAAATAATGTTTGGCATGATTAAACTATTGCACAAATCATATAATGATCCATAAAAGTATAGATAGCCATATAGTCAAGTCTCATTATTTTGCTGCAGTAACGGCTAAAAACGTGGTGGAGGATACACCCATCCATTGTCTGGAGTGCCCTGACACACCTGTAGATTGCGATGCGGAGAGTTGCACCCCAACCGGCTGCACCACCATGGGACCCTGTGTCGGCTACTGCATGGCTGCTACCTTCGTGTTCGATGGCAGCATACACGGGCTTTTCACCTGTCTCAACAACTCGGATGTTTCTGGGACGGAGAACACCTTCTGTCAGGTACAAAGCCTTCTCTCTATTTGTTCCCTCTTTTGCTTTGTTTAATGCAGGGTATGTTATTTGAGTATAAGGAACATAATTATTTGTAAGCTGTGCAATCATAGTGATGTTCTTCTAATTCTTTTCTGTATTCTGTTGATCCAGGCCCTTTCAAATGGTACCATTTCCTCTTAGCTGCCAAATATAATTAATATGTTTCTGCAAAAGCGATAGCTGCAGCAATGCCCTGAACATGGCTGATGCAACTCAGTGCACAGGATCAACACGTTTTAGCTTTCATTTAATGATTTTGTTTTTCTTCCGATGATCTCAGACCCCTCCAGACGAATCAAGTTCCTCTGCAGCAGGCACCTCCTGTATCTGCCACAGCGATGGTTGCAACAAGATCATGTACATGCCTGATGCAACTCTGCCTGATGAGACGTCATCATCCTCACCTTCCTCCGGCTCTGCTGATCCAGGGAGGAAACCGGATCAGAAGGTGACGAAAACAACATCTGCGACAGGTGAATATGCGTTAAGTCGCTCGATATTATTTAGACCTAATACATACAGACATATTGGCCCGTATTCACAAAGGAGGTTTGTACAAACCATGGTTCAAACCGAGGTTTGCATCTATGGAATGCCAATTGTAAACTGATGGAGAGAGAATGTAAATTCCTTACTTGTTAACAATGTTGATGGTACACATTCTCTCTCCATCAGTTTACAATTGGCATTCCATAGATATAGATATAAACCTCGGTTTTAACCATGGTTTGTACAAACCTCCTTTGTGAATACAGGCCATTGTCTCTCCTCGATTCCAACTTATGGATCTCCTCTGACATGTCTGATGATCTGGATTGACGGTCCCATTCAAGAGATGTCATATAATGTAGTATATTCTTTTTACGTAAACTCACTTCATATATCTGGGATGCATCATGGTGTATTATTTTTTGTTTTACATTAGTTTTGTTTGCCTGGGTTATATAACTTAGTTAGAATGTATGTATGGATAACCACACCTGCAGAAGAATGATGTACATTAATATGAAACATGTAACCTAACTGACCGTATGATCAAAGCATTACAATGTTACAATAAAAGAAGAGCTAGCTTTTGCACTTTGTACCCGTTGAAACGCTTTCTCTCTTGCAGATCTTAAGCGACCAAGTAGCGGGGACCCACCGAAGGGTCACACACTCGACCGGGAGATCCTCGTCATCGTCCTCTGTTCCGTCGTCCCAGCCGCCCTCCTCACCATCGTGATCGCCGTAGCTGGTTACATCCACCTGACGCGCTATCCCAAACCCATCATGGATGAGCTGAATACGCAGGCGCAGACCAGCAACACGGAAAGCACGAGCATCGACATGACCACAGACGAGAGCGAGACCAAGCACCTCGGTGACGGCGACGGTTACCACTCTCCGCCCGAAAGCCCCGTGCACCTCAACGGCAACTACATGCCCATCACACTCGACTCGCTCATCGGCAAGGGACGGTTCGGCGCTGTGTGGAAGGCCAACTGGAGGATCAACAACGGAACCAGGGACCGCGTTGTCGCCGTCAAGATCTTCACCGAGTACGACTCGGCGTCGTGGAACGTCGAGAAGGAGCTGTTCACCGACCACTCCGTCATGTTGCGCCACGAGAACGTCGTGCAATTCATCGCGGCTGAGGTCCGTGGTGCCAGCAGCCCGGGAACCAACGGCACACCGCAGTACTGGATCATCACCAGGTAATAGTCGTGGCATTTCGCAGTAGATTGTTCGTCTGCGTGTCCTGATGTCCTTGAGACCCGTAAGAGTTTAAACTGTGATCAGGTCAACGCAGTGGACAACGGCTGTAGGAGGAGTAGAATCATTTCAATTCTTTTAACGCTGTGGAAGATGTTCTATAGGATATTTTTCAAAGGATTTCCAATATAAATTTGTATATATATTACGAATATAAATAGGGTCTTCTTGGTGTCCGATCTTCGGACCTTTGGACACTATGCTGTGACCTAGTAGTCACTTTGAGTTGAGTACTTGAGTATTTGCAGGGATATATGTGTATATAGGCCTTTACTTATCTCCCTAAAACCTAACCCTTAAAGGGATCTAGTTGCCCTAATCTACAATTCTTTTATATCACTGTCTGATTTACCCCGATGTTTCGTTTTGGAAAATATCATCTAAATAACAAGTTACTATCAAAACCAGGTACTACAAGAACGGCTCGCTTCACGAGTACCTGCGGCAGCGCAACGTCAACTGGATCGATCTGTGCAAGCTATGCGGCTCGGCGGCTCGGGGTCTGGCGCACATGCACGCCGAGACATACGGGTCGCAGGCCCTGCACAAGGTGCCCGTGGCCCACAGGGATCTCAAGAGCACGAATATCCTGGTGAAGGATGATGGCACGTGCGCCATCGCCGACTTCGGGTTGGCCATCAGACTCGATCCGCAGTCATCGACCGACCAGCTGGCAAACAGCGGACAGGTGAGGCCCGTCCCATATGTGTTTCTTTTTAATGTCCAAGTTTAAAATATCCATTAATCATTGTTGATGATTTGAGATCTTGAACTCACGACCAGTCGATGACCAGGTGTATTACATGATCCCACAACCGTTCTCAGATTGTGGCCTCACTTCCGGTCATGAGCCGTGTGTTCTGACTGTTTGCACAATCCGATGGGTCGTGCAACTGTATATATATACTGCCCCGATCACTGCAGGATCACCCCAGACTGGTTGCGTGATCGTCGAAAGACCAAGATAAGAGTGACGTAAGGTATACATGTGCCAGCAACCCATGCAATCTTCCATGGATATGGAAGGGTTTTAATCCATTCTAAAACTTACCCCGGTTGACTTTGATCGGTAGATTGTCTGAAGTTATCTGCGATTAACCACGCAGTATATAATAACATAATGTAAGACTTCACCTAGCTTGGTGCAAGTGTGACTGTGCCTTTACTACTCAGATTGCTTCTTGTATGGTTGGAATAGAATTGTAGTCAACAATCAACCGAAAGGAGTAAATCCGCGCACCCGATTGTCACAGGTCGTAAATAATCATCGTAAATATTGTAAGCCATTAAACGAAGTGCGTATATTTATGTATCATAATCATGATCTTTAACAAATTGTTTAGATTAATACAGCTCTCATCCGTTTCTGCAGAAATCCTAATAATACGTGATTATATGAATTAAACGAATGTGATATCTTATAAATCATTGCATGTTTATAGTACTATTTTCGTCATCGTGATAAACATTTTGACATGGCTTGCAGTCAATTCACCGAAACGTAATAATGTTTGGACAAAATAAGAGCATCGTATAGAATTTGGATGGCATCCGTTATCGTGGTTATTAGGAGCAAAGTGACAGTCAATGCTGACCCTGAATTATAGGTTATTCGCAAGGAGGTTGGGTCGAAGCTATAGAGTTACTGAAGACGGACACCAGTCCTTCTCATGAAAAAAGGTGGTTCTTATAAACGTTTTTATCAAAATACAAATATATTGGAGACAATTTGACGCGACTTGATTGATTGTATAATGTATACCTACTGTATGAAATATTTCACCCAAATAATAATAAAACAAAAATATTAAACTCTACCTGTTTGCGAATAACAAAACATTTACCGCCTATTGTGTTGGTAACATTCTTAGTGTGAAATATTAGGGATCATTATTTTGTTCAAGCATTCTCCCTTGTTGTTGGTTTGAAAACCTGTCATGGTTTGTGGCACAAAACAGGAACATGTTATAGCTAAAGGGGACATTATTTTGTTGCACATACGGAAAACGGATGAGGAAGAGACTCCGAAATGTTTATAACATTTCATAAAATATCTCATGCACGCTGAAGCCAATAAAACGTTTTTTTGTAATGTGTTTTGAATGTGTTTGAATGACAGTTTTATTCACTTTTAGCAAATTTACCGGTATAAAATGGTGCACAAACAGAAGGAAACGTTTCACCGAAATCAATTTCATGAAAATCTTTTTTTAAAGTAAACATTAGGATAAGGAAATTGAAATTGGAAACCAAAGTCGGTAATAACAAGCTGTGCGGAAAAGTAGAACAAGTAGCTGTTAAATACAAACAAAGTGCAATCACGCAAAAGGCGTATACGAGGCGGGGCCTAGGGGCTGCACCCCTGTTTACTGTCCTTATGTTTTGATTGTTTTGTCATTGTCGGGTAGCTACGCCACTAAGTTCATGCATGGAGCACTGGTTTGATTTCAAGAATCACGCAAATAGATCGTGACATGATTGTTGCCTGTGCCCTTCTTTTGTTTATGTAACAATAATCAATTATTTTCTGGTGAAAAAATGTTAAACAAAATATTCAAATTCTCAATTAATTGAAACGTAGAATGCTATTAGAAACGAACAGAAAAAAACATACACACACACACACTTTCTCCTTGGCCTTCAATCTCCCATATCAACGTTGTTCTTGTTTTATACGAAATCATTCAAAGACGTTTTAGAGGTTTGTGAAATCAAAATAAAATTACAGGACTTATGTAGTTTAATATTTCATGAAGAAAATGCAACCATTGAAAGTTCGTGTATTTAAGGAAGTTATGCGGTTTGTTTGTTTGTCTTCTATGACTCTTATTGCACTTTGCAGATAAACAAAACAAGTGCGGATTATTTCCTTGTTGAATCATATGAACCGACCGCAAAATTGGTATAACCTTCATTCTGTCTCAAATATAGATCTTTGGTTTGTGACTCACTTTGTCACGGCACCTAAAAGACATTCTTTCAAGTTTAGTTTACCTGGAAATATTTTGACATCGCAATGAGCAAAATTATTATTATAGCATATCACTTGAAGCGCTTGAACGATTATACCGAAACCTTACTATTTGTGGTTCATATAAATGCCAGTGTCCCCTAAAGGTCGTGTTAGAAATTGTATTCGACTTATGTGACCTTGGCTCCGTTGCAGAAAGAGTTGCAGTCGATTGTAAGTTTGCTATTAATTGCAAATAAATAAAATATGCACATTTAAACCAATGATTTACCGAAACTTAACTGCACTAATAGTGGTTCATATAAAAGTCAGTGTCCCTGTGCCCAAAAGATCGTGTTTGAAAACATATTCGACTTATGTGACCTATGCCCCGTTGCAGAAAGAGTTGCAATCGATTGTAAAGTTGCAATTAATTGTAAGTCAGATGATAATGCACATTTAAGCCAATCAGATTTGCGCATTTAGTAACTTGATCTGACTTGCAATTAATTACAATTTTACAATCGATTGTATCTCTTTCTGCAACGGGGCAACGGCGTTTTAGCTATATTATTCAAGCTTTCTGGGTTTTTAAAAATAATGAAATACATACAGAGTTCCAAATATCGATGGTGTTTTATCCTCTTAAATAGTGAACGTATTATTGTTATTCAGGTTCTCTGAATATAAATATAATATTACATCAGGTATGAGTAGTCATGCAATGTGTTGTTACTGTTTATGTTCTTTATTTTCTAAATGCCAAGCGAACAATGAAGACGTCGTATCCTTCAAACAGATGGACACCTGAGACCTCTTTTTGTTTATCTAAATTATGATCACGTGTCACTATCCATAGCAGCCATCAATATCATGAGATTCAACTGTTTGTTTGTTTGTTTGTTTTCCTCTGGTGTTTATATCATATGTCTTACATAAAGGTGGGCACAACGCACTACATGTCACCTGAAGCGCTGGAATGCAAGGTATACCTTTAGGTCATCGAGGCCTTGAAAGAGATAGACACCTAAACCATCCTTTTATGTACTTGTTTATTAAGCCACGTATTATTATCTATACAGCGTTACTATAAACTATTATTATATTAAACCAAAACGGTCTTTTAAATATTACTATTTTGTTCTTTTCTATAGGTGGGGACACCCCGTTATATGTCCCCCGAGGCTCTTGAATGCAAAGTGAACCTGCAGGACATCGAGTCCTTCAAGCAGATGGACACCTACGCCTTGGCACTCATCCTTTGGGAGATTGCATCACGGTGTTCGCTCCTTCATGGTAAGCCTCGCCATTTTGATATCTCCTCGGTATCCCTCATAATTATACTCCGATATAAAGACAGATTCATAAACTCCTGAGTTGTCCTGTATTGCTGAAAAGTCTGAAACGTGTTTATCCAATGGTCCAAAGACATCTATCCTTCAAGCAGATGGACACCTACGCCTTGGCGCTTATCTTGTGGGAGATTGCATCACGGTGTTCGCTCCTTCACCGTTTGTGGTAACATCGTAGAAGGTTCCGCAACGATCTAATTTCGGCTCTAACTCCCAGTATGCTCTAGAACATTTTCTGAGCCCGACAGAGATAACCTCCATATTTTGTTTAGCAATTCAAACATATGGACACAAGGGTAGGTCAGTACTTCTTTCATTTTGTATCACCTTGTCAAAGTACCTGAACTCTTCCCCGAAAATGTCGAAAGGAGGACTATATATATTATAGATATGGAGGGTTTTCTTACTAATATTTATAACCTACTAGTTTGTTGAATTATAAAAGGAGCACCGATTACAATTTTAAAAAATTGTATACACCAATTTAGATGCTGATAATCATTATTAAGTATAATAAACAATAAGAAGAGAGACAATTAAAACCGTTTCTACGTCTAAAATTAACGTCAAACCTATCCCGTATTTTGTTTTATTTCGATACTCACTATAGCAGAGATCAGAAATTTGGCATAAATTCATTTTGAACATGTTGAACACGTAATGAGCTAAATCATCACTAATAAAATAATGTAGAGCAAATTAAGAGCACGAAATTATATAGGCGTCTTACAATTAACATCATGGTCCATGGAAAGGACAGACACATAAAAGTCGTCCTTGCAAGGTCATAAATCTTATATATATTTTTACGAACTCAAGATTGTCCCTATAATATTGTCCCTATAATATCATCCCTATACAGGGTGGCCCACAAATAACGGAACGGGGTACTTGCCATACTAAAGACTCATGATGCCCGCCATACCGCATCGAGTAACGATCAACCGTACGCCATTGTGAGTGTGCGTTCAGCTGTGTATAGAGAAGAAAGGGTACTAACAATGGCGCACGCTTTGAACGTTACTAGTTGCTATGACGGGCATCATGTGTCTTCATTATAGCAAGCACCCCGTTCCGTTATTTCTGGGCCACCCTGTATATGTGGCGTAGCAATAAATTATTTATTTATTTATTTATTTATTTATTTATTTATGTATCTATTTATTTATTTGTTTATTTATTTATGTATTTATTTATTTATTTATTTATTTATTTATTCATTCATTCATTCATTTATGTATTTATTTAGTTAGTTAGTTCGTTAGTTATTTAGTTATTTAGTTAGTTAGTTAGTTAGTTAGTTAGTTAGTTGGTTAGTAAGTTGTTTAGTTTTTTTTTATTGTATAAAGGATTGTTCTCATGTTGTTGTTTTTTTGTCAAATTATTGGAGATGCGCCCATTGCCCCTCTCCCCCGTAGATCTGCGCTACTACTATACATATGCAGTGACCTGTGGTGTTTGTCACCACCCTGTTCACGGAAAGATCCATAAATGTCACGGACACTTTCGCTCTCTCAAAATATGAAAAACATCCGACGGTGGAAATGAGCTCTACTCAGCATGCTTGTAAAATATTATATCGCCTTCTTCAGTAATGCTGTTCTTACTTCGTTACTGCATAATCATATTCAATGGTTTGTCTTTCGACATATAACTGTGTTCTGTAGTGTGCTCAGGTCAGCTGAACTAATGTTTGTTTTTCAGTATGTTATATGTAATCATTGAAATGTGGAGGCAAATAAAAATTATGCATCATGAAAGTATGAAACAAAGAAAGCATCCAACAAAATATAATGTATGAGGAGAAAGTCTATGACACACTCATGTTAAATAGGATTACCCAAAGGCTTTTAGAAACGGAACAAGACACAGTTGGTAAACTTCCGGGTCATTACCGGTTTGGCAAGAACATGACGCCTGATGACATTTCAATCATGGATGAGAAAATTACCCCCAAGGTTGATCCTTTGGGTAAAAGTTCGATTTACCACAAAAGTACGAGGTCTTTGATCTCTGTACATCATCCATCGTTGTTTCCATTACCGTTTTACGCTTCATTATGATTATTCAAAGTGCAGTTTGTATAATTTAGATAATAGATTGTACTGTATATGTCTGCACCAATTTATCCCCCCACCCCCCCCCCCCCATCCCCTCCTGTCATTGGCTAATTTCCATATTATACTATTCATCATCCTCCGTTTCTCTTTTGTCTCGCATTGCCTTTATATCTGTGTATTAAAAAAACACCTCAATTTTTCTTTCCAAGATTTGTTTTATTGATGACTTGTTATTAGGCTGAACAAAATAATATAAATTACATGATAATTTATCAAAGTTGTTGTTTTGAATCGATTGTGTCAAGGTATAAAACATGTTTCTCTTTATAGGGATATGGCCTCATAATCAAGGTGTTTTTTTATTATTTATATTTAAAGGAAAAATAACGATTTATATCAAATATAGCGAATGATTGGGGTTTTTTTTATTCATGTTGTACCGAGTACGAGCTACCGTTCAAATTTGACAATTTCAAAGAGATATAACCCAAATTATTAATGCTATCTCGCTGTATTTAAATACAAAAATAACGAATTATATCAAATATAACGATTGAATTGTTATTTTGTATTCATCAGCACATGTTGTTCAAACTGCACCGAGTACGAGCTACCGTTCAACGGGATATAACCTAATGATTAAGGCTATTTTGCTAATAATAATATTGAAAAGAAAAATAACTACTTATATCAAACATACCAATCTAATTGTTATTTTGTTCATCAACCTATGTTGTTCAGACTGTACCGCGTACGAGCTGCCGTTCAAAGGGACAAATTCAAAGAGGCTGATATAACCTACTAAAAAGGCTATATATTTTGTGTATTTAAAAGAAAAATAAAGATTACATCTAGCGATTTTTTTTCTCAACCCTATTTTTTCAGTCTGTACCGCGTACGACTACGAGCTGTCGCTCAAGGGGACAATTTCAAAGAGGCTGATATAACCTAATAATTAAGGCTATATTTGTTAATATTTAAAAGAAAAATAACGATTAAATCTACCGATTTTTGTTTCTCAACCCATGTTATTCAGACGGCAACGCGTACGAGCTGCCGTTCAGCCGCAGTCTGGGCGAGAGGAGGGCGAGTATCGAGACGATGAGGACATTGGTGGTGGTGAGGGGAGAGAGACCTCCGATCACCGATAAATGGCTCAAAATTCAGGTAAGACAATTAGATGTTTGCTAGCAACACCACTCCATCACAATAACCACCGTTTCACTATTTTGAAAGTCATAGTCTCGTGAACTACCTTTATTTTGTTTTATTTTAACTTTGTTGAGTTTTGGTAAAGAGGGCACTTCACAAAATATTTTTGTGTGAGATAAAACTGACTGTCAAATTTGAAAGAACATACAATTATAATGACATATTAAACTTTATTTGATCAAAATCAGTTCAGAAACGGCTGAAATATCCATAAACGTATTTTTATTCAAAAGTTCTCCGCTAGGGGACATTTTGTAGAAAACAACTTTTTAGAAAGAAAAAAAAAATGCTTATAGACTACTTTGAAACAAATCTAAATAGGTTTTTTAAAAAGTTGTTGATGATATCTCTATTGGATCATTATTTTAACAAAACATCAAAAATAATGCACAATTGTGCATGAAAAATGTTTTTTTAGAGAGCGCCCTCTTGAGTTGTAACGGCTCTTTTTGAATGATAACAGGGGTTTTACTAAGTCGTTTGTAATATTATTATGTATACTTTTCGAGCATGGTGGAGTTATAACTATTAGTTTGTACCATAATGGTGTAGGTTTTGGTTACTAAAGTTAAGTTTGACCAATACTCAACTATTCCTTTAAAATAAAAGTGTATATATCCAGTTGATCACGATAATATATATAGTGTAAAATACTTACATTTTCAATATTAAAGGGTACCACCACCTTTGTCCAGAGCGAACTGTCTCCAAACGTACGCGTGAATAGAATTGGCGCACTCGCAAATATTTGGTGCGTACGGAACCATGAAATGATAGTGGTTCCGTAAGTAGTGGTAGTTAATTGCATTGTTTATGAATTACACAACCATTTGCAAAATGTTGGGTATCTACATTATTTGATATCACAAAACGGTACCAAAACATATAATCATGTATTGTTCTTTGCCTGGTGGTCCCCTTTAAATACATTTTGAGCATTTGTCTGAATTTCGCCTTTTATATCAATATTATCATAATAAATATTATTATAATTATTATTTAATATCTCATCTTATTTTCCATGTCCCCACCTTCAGGGCCTGACGATCGTCAAGAACACCATCGTCGACTGTTGGGACGAGGACCCCGAGGCCCGACTGACGGCGTCGTGCGTCGAGGCCCGCTTCCAGGAACTCATTCTCTGGCACGAAGGAGAGCCGCAAACATCGTCATTCTACACCAGCAAGGGGCAGAGAGGCAGGACGACGCTGGTCTAGGTCTAGAACTCGTCAAGGACAAGGTCTATGTCTAGCTCTCGTCATGCTTCTAGGCTCCAGGACACCAACAAGGGACAGAGGGACAGGACAACGCTGGTCTTGGTCTTGGTCTAGAACTCGTCCAGGACAAGGGCTATGTATAGTTCTCACCATGCTTATAGGCTCCAGGACTTATCCCTTGGCATGATCGAATGAGATCTACATGCGGACATCGCGTCCTTCTAGTCCACGCGAATGAACGGTTGGACAGGACTGCATTACTCCGAGACTAGAAGTAGGTCCAATCAATTCTAGAATTTGGACACTGCATGATATAATAGCTCTTGCTGAAATGCTAACTGCGAGCGAATGGCAACAAGACGATATCAAAAGTAATTGGCGTTGATTTTTGGGCCTACTATAAACGCTATACATTGCACAATGCCTCAATCATCGTCCTTCTACATTAGCAGTGGACAACGAAACAGGACCATGGGATACTGGTCTAGAGCCTATATGTTTCTGTTCCAGTAACAGCGGTCTACATGCAGGCAAAACACAAATATCGCTTGAAGGACATGTTTTGCAAATTAGTTCATGGACGGAAAAATAGGCAAACAGAGTAGAGCGGACAAAACGTTCAAAGTTCGAGAGGGAAAGTGTTAAATGGAAAACAAATATTAAATAATTTCACCGGAAGAGGAAGTATATAGGATAGTTGAAAGTTACTGCAGGTGAACCTCCAGGAAAGTATACAAAAGGAAGAGTAAACTTGAGTAAACTTGATGAAAAACGTGGTCGGCCGTTTGAACAGGAGGGCCCAAAGCTGCACATAGACGTGCACACAACAATGGTATATTATATGTCCACGCGTACGGACCCAGTGAGGACTGAATGTCGATGAAGATGAGGATGTCAACAACGATGATGACGATGATGATGATAACAACGATGATGACGACGATGACGTCGAGGAGGAAGAGGAGGAGGATGTTAACAGCGGTGATGGTGACGATGATAATTTGGATGATAGCGACAATGATGATGATGATGATGATGATGATGATGATGATGATGATGATGATGATGTTGATGATGATAATGATGATCAGAAGACCATGCCATCTGGAGCAAACAAAAAATGAAGTCTTCCATAATTAATTCATCCATGCACAAATTGCGATGGCCATGCATTTACTTTGATCGGGGGCTTTACATGCTCCACGAAATGAAATGTATAAGAGAGGGCCAATATTTTACCATTTGGAATTGTACATAATGATTATGAAAAAAAATTGTAAATTTATGAGAACTGGAGATGTAGCCTACACATTTTGTAGTAGTTTCAATGATATGACAACTACATCGTGTAGTAATTCGGGTATGTAAGCATATATAACATTATATAATTCCCAACTATATAAGAACATTTCTGGCTATATATCACCTAGAAGCATAACTAAAATGAATATTATTGTCTACACTGCATGCAATGATAGCGATTGCACCCTAATCAAATTATCATGACTTAAATGTATAATGGATAAATAAATAGCAGGAAATATGTTTGATTTTGTAAGTTTCTGAGGAGCTCTGATTCTAATACGGTATGGTAGACCATTGTAAACAATAGTATGAAAGGGGTAATATTGCGTAATGAAAATAACAGAATATAATTTTGATTTTCTATGCACAATAGAATTGTTGTGGTTATTTTGACTTCACGGTGTATTGTATAAATTTCAAAAATACATGATGATAATTATGCTCTTTAATATTTACCTTCCAAAGGTTGAAGGATCATTTCCAGTTATTCTAACAATTACATAACCCATTTGTATCATGATCAGCTTTCTATATACAAGTTACAAACATTGTTTTGTGATCTTCGTAAATTGTACTCGATTCGATCAGATGTCAAGCTGCTATGTACTTTTTTATCAATCAATATCGACCACTTTCAGTTAAATTCAATTCAAATTAATACTCAAAATGACTAGATGCCAACAAGAAACGTACGCGTATTGCGCGGAAATGGCATGAGGGTCCTAGGAACAATATTCTACAGTCTACATTATAGCGAACATCATTCATTGTTAATGTTTTGCAATTTCAGGAACATCATATACATGGATATTACGCTTTATTAATTTTGTTTAATGTCAATGTATTTAATGTATTTCCAGTTATAATGATTGAATCTGTGTATATTGTACATGTGAACTTTTCTATACTATTTAAACAAATGACATCGTATACAGAAATAGCTGTTTCTTGCCATTGTGTATGACTTGAAAGCCGTGATTGGTTCATTTCATTTAATTATTTAGTTTAACCTAACAACAAATGAAAGCTTGCCAAGATGCCAACGAAAAAAAATACTTTTAGCAATTCTTCATAAAAAATGATTTGTCTTTCTTGTAATGAAACATTAACCCGTTGCCCCCCCCCCCCCCCCCCCCCGTTGCTTACGGAAAGGTGGGTTATGTACAAAGTCTATGGGGATTTCAGAATCTCGAAGGGAACGGGTTAACTTAATGCTAATGCATGCAGACTATAGTAATAATTACTATCATTACTATATATACTGATTCGTTTGGGTAAAATAATATGTTTACCAAATCCGACATGACACACGGATCGACACTAGCAGTATAAAGGTAAATGATTTAAAGTAATTTCTGAGTTTCGTTTGTTTTATGTAAATGAAGACCAATTGGTTAATCAGTATACATCAACGTGCCTTTTTGGTTGAGTGGTGCCGATTTACTACATATTTTATGTATGAGTATGGAATAAAAAGCGGGACATATTGTAGCCTAATATTGCCTGTGAATGTTTAAGAAATACATATTGATCGCTTAATAATTGTACTTTGCAATCGTTGAAAAAGATTTTTTTATCGGAGAGCTGATGGCAATTATATGTATATTTTGGAAACGTTGTGCAATATACAACATAATTATCATTTATTGAAATATAGTATCGCGATCGAATTGATCTGTCACGTGTTGCTTCCTCGTTTATAAATGTACATGACTTGTATGTATTTGACAAATTTGATAAATAAATTCACATATTTCTTAATTATATATGTTATTATTGATCAGTGTATTAAATCATTTATTTACAAATGACATGAGTATGCAATAGACATCAAAATCCATTATTTTTCTCCAGTGCCAAAATGTTAGCCATATCTTATAACCAAAATGAAGCCGATCATAGGGGCTTCGACTGTACAGTAGTTTGTAAAGAATTATATAAATAACGTGGGAATAATATATTGCATTTAATACTGCATGTTATACAAACAGTTTTACATAATTTATACAAATTATTGTAAAATCGTTAAAACGTTGTAAAAAGAGCCCGGGTTGTTTGGCTTTCTTTATAAATGGTTTCATTTGAAGGATTGTATATCTGGTATTGCAACATTTGGCTCCATTTTCACAAAAAATGTGCTTCGTATTTTATACTGATACATGTTAAAGGGGACCACCAGGCAAATTAAGAACAACACATAACTATATGTTTTGGTACCGTTTTGTGATATCAAATAGATGCCCAACACTTTGCATAGGGTTGTGCATGTAATTCATAAACAATACAATTAATTGCCACCACTTACGGAACCAACATGGCCTCATGGTTCCGTCTGCGCCATATGTCCGAGAGTGCGCCAATTTAATTCACACGTACGTTATGAAGCAATATAATCATGTCCTTAACAAACGGTAGTCTTCGTCTGCAGATCCATGAGCACATGCTTTATGATGGTGATGCGGTTTCCAATCAAAGATTTTTTTCTCGAAATATATTTTTCTGACTTTGTTGGTGGAATGGACTACCTTCCATTTATTATGTTTATAAGAATTGTATTTTTGGGTGGTGGTAACCTTTAAGATGTTTTAAATCATTGCATAATCACATTCACTGGAACCTCATTATAAAGAACTCTGATATACACACCCCATGTATAACAAGGTCAATTTGCTGGTCCAAGCTCTTTGTTTCTTTTTTGTTTTACCCTGATGTGACAAGATACATGTCACCGCATGTCAAGGTTTCACTGTATTAAATACGAATGATATCAGATGTATTTTGTAAAATAAAAACAATGGTGATAAAATTAATGTATTTGTCATGAATAAATGAGTGGTATATGTGATTGTGTCTGATTCGAATTCAGAGAAGAGATGCAATAACAAGACCAGATAACATAACAATTAAATTACTAGTAGGCCTACATGTAAATGTAAGTAACAAAGTGCTTAGTATACGCGTTACATCCAGCACACACCGACACTACACATTACAGGTCATTCTATTATTATAAGCCAACAAATCCAGACTCAGTCACAAGCAAATACACATGAACGAACGAACGCACGCATGCACACATACACACACACACACATACAAACACATGCGTGCACACACACACACACACACGCATGCATGCACACCTTATACACATCATCTACAAACACAAATCTAACTACCGTACATGTATTACAGAACACTTTATACACAAACCTGCATTTAATTCTAATTAATTCAGAAATTAAGTTTGTCTTTAGTTATTGGCGATATCATTCAATTATGAATAATTGCACCAAATTCTCACCTTTTTTCTTTTTTAACAATTTCACTATCAAAAATACCTTCCAATTATGTGGAAGCTTAAAGAGGTTGTTGGGCATTGGGACAAGTCCACATTAAGAAGTTCCATTACATCGCCCAGGGTGTCCTGAATGAGCTAACAATCTATCAGTCCTGAATGGGCTAACAATCTATCAGTCCTCAATGGGCTAACAAAGTATATGCAAAGAGGTACATGTTCACAAACGAAATAAATACATACAAACAGTAAAATTGTTTTTGTTGTTTTAATTACTTAACAGAACTACTATACAAAACACAGAAAGAATACTAGAAGTACCATTGATGTTAAACATCTTAGATGGTATGACAAACATTTGACATGTGATTGGGGGTGAGAGTATCGTGTGTTCCTGACCAGAATACAGAATAAATTTAGCTGCAAATATGATATGACTGGATCTGGCAGAACCTTCCAATCAGTGCTTATTCATAAAAGTTAGATAGCTAAAATAGGAAAAATCACTTTGAAGACTACAGTGGAACCTCTTTATAACAAACTCTGTTATAATGAGGTACCTGATATAGCTACGCTATTTCACAGGCCCGGGTTCTATGTATTTTATTATTTGTAAGCCCTGATACAACAAGATTTCTGATATAACAAGGTAAAGTCAATGGGCATGAGGTGCTCATTATAATGAGGTTTCACTGTATGTTTATTCTTTTTAGTCACCGTTTTGTCTCAATATGATAACATTTGCTGTCAAATAAAAGACCTGTTTTTAAGGTCTTGCCTAAGCCAGACACATTTAATGCAAAGCATTCTTCCATTTATTTGTGGGGGGGGAATATGATAATAACAATAATTACATACGTTCCAAGGTAGATGAACAGAGGGGCAAAACTCACCAGGTTTAGTATGAGTGCACAGTGGAAGCAAAGTAGTAATCAGAGTATGTAAATTGCATGAAAATTTATACTACTAGCATAATAGCAAAGTTTGAAGTTTACCCCCGACTTTTGGGGCCTGTTACATGTACATCCTCGGGCTAGGGTCTATGGAGAATACATTTTATAGCAAAATCAATTTTATAGCAAAATCAATCAGTCCTGAATGGGTTAAGATAACATCAATCCTGTCGTAGAGTATAAACATTATGTTGAATTATTCTGTCATCTTCTTTGAAAGCCTGCCATAGATACAATATTTACAATACTATGCCCTAAGGCCTGAATTCTCAACAATGGTTTAAATTTAACCCTGGGTTAATGCAATTTGCCAGTATTATTTTAGTCCATAGACTAATTTTTTGAATTACCAACAGTGTGTGAAGTTTAAGCTATGAACTAAATCCTCTGATGAGAAGTCGGGTCACAGAGTGTAAGCACTTTCTAAAGACGTTTAGGATGACAAATTGTGCTGCAGGATATTTTGAATTCCCACAAATATTTGCAAAACTAAATATATTGAGTTTATTGAAACAAAATATAATTTTGGTAAAAGATGAGGTTTGGGTTTTGTTACCTATACAAGTAGGCATGGGATATTTGAAGAAGAAAAAAAAGACCATTCTGTCCCCCTTCATGAACCAAAGTCAACTCCACTGATAATTAAGTTGCCAACATTTCTTCAGGTCTGCAGAAGAATTTACAACAGAATGCCAATATTTTAAGCCTCCCTTTTTTTACATTTGAAATGCATTGCCTGAAAGTCATGAATGGAAACAGGGTAGATTTTTTTTTTAAAGTGCTAACCTTGTTTTATAGCTGTCTTGAAGACATACCATTCTTATTTAATTCCTTTTCAATAATATAACAGAAAACACAGTGTGAACTGAAATACAAGTTATGTGCCCAATTTTGAAAATATTTTCATCATATGATTGGCCAAAATTAACCTGAAATATCATCAGAAAAAAGCCAGAATGAAAGTAGTTGCCTACAGCTGGTACATTTGTCTCAGAGAGTTCCCTGTGTAATACTCCTTTGATTTTTCGCATGCATGTTGTCTTAGCAGTAAAACGCAATATACAAGTTACATTGTTATGCTATGCTTACATAGCTGTTTTACATGTACAAAACTTTACAAGGCTGACTTTTTTTACGCTATCGATGCGAGATAATCCTTGACTTCTGCGGGCGCTAGTCTCCTGAAACCAGTCTCATTGCAAATGCCAATCTCAATGTTGTCCTCATTCATTTGGCCCTCAAAACTCTCCTGCAGACAATAAAGAGAAATACAAATGATATAATAACATGACAGATTATACAAAATGAAACAATGAAAAATAATTTTTGTTTAAATATCTCCTAGTCAAACAGATATAGTGGTACGTAGAATATAAGAGACAAAAAAAGGGAAGAGAATACAATAGATTGCAACTTGCAAGCAACAATGGGAAATTCAAATGACAAAATTTGATATTTATATAAAATGAAATACCAGTAATAAGACAGAGATAATAAAAGAATGAGATATGACACAAATCTGTGTTGTCTTCATTCATTTGGCCCTCAAAACCTTCCTGCAAGTAATAAAGGGAAGTACAAATGATAGAATAACATGACAGATAATACTAAATAAAATATAGAACAATACACATTTTTAAAACACTATTTGCAAACATATACTGGTACGAAAATAAAAGACCAAAACAGAGAATAGAATACTATATGACTTGAAGTTTGGCCCTGAAAAACTCTTCTGCAAGCAACAATGGGAAATTAAAATGATAAGAAAATTTGAAATTTATATAAAATGAAATACCAGTAAGTAGAAAGAGACAATAAAAGAACAAGATACAACATAAATTGTTGTTGCCCTCATTCATTAGGCCCTCAAACTGTCCTGCAAGCAACAAGGAGAAATACAAATGATAAGAATATGAGAAAATCTAAGCAAATGCTTAGATAACTAGAGGCAGAAAAGTAAACCGAACGCAAAAAGTAAACTACCCCCCTAAACAATTGCTCATAATTTCATAACCAAGAATTGTTTCAAGATTTTGTCTCGTCAAAATATGTATATGGTAGTTACGAAAATAATGTGCACAAAATAAGAGGTAACCATTATTCCATGGTTCAGTAAGCACATATTAGAGAGAAAATGTCATATTTCAAAATTCGCAGAAGTAATAATATCATTGCAGTTCATCGAGTATTGAGAAATTTCAAATTGCACTGTTTTACAATCTCAATTAATGCATTTAACCACATGTGCCATTGAAAATAAAAATGGATGGAGTATCAAACAGCATTGTTTCACAAACCATAATCCAAGCCTCCACAATAACCCTTTTCTGTACTGGCCCATTTGGGCAAGTAAAATCATAAATTATGACATATTACTTGCCCAATATAACATTTACTTGCCCTCTTAGTTCTAGATGAGATTTACATGTATGAAAACGCACTGTTCTCTCTTAGCTGAACAATTTTTTTAGTTGCCCAATCGGGCAAGCAAACTAGACAATTTATTAAAATTTACTTGCCGGACTCCAATTTGACTTGCCCCGGGCAAGCGGGCAAGTACTAGTGTCGAGCCCTGCATAATCAATGCATTAAGTCATATGTGCTGTTTCACAACAATGTACAGGCATTCACAAGTTCTTGTGACTTTTGAAATTGAGACATTTTGTCTTTAATCTGTGCTCATGCAGCCATGAAGTGATGAATATCTCTGATTTTCACACAAAATGAACATAACAACTGTAGAAATATTGTGGTCAGATGACATCTTGAAACAATTATCGGTTATGAAATTATGAGCAGTTGTCTAGGGGAGTAGTTACTTTTTGTGCTTGGTTTAGACTAAGAAATTATCGTACCTTGAGTGTGAGGATGGCAGTGTGGACACAAAGGGGAGCAATCAAGCAAGGGGAGTTGCCTATTTGACAAGCAAACTAAGATCATACCTTGAGTGTGAGGATGGCAGTGTGGACGGCATCCTCCAGCTCCATATCCTCGTTGTAGCGCTTCTCCAGGAATGTCTTGCCGCTGATGTGGTTCTTGCCCATCGCCGTCGCTTTCCAGGGGAAGTACGCCCCTGATGGGTCGCACTGGAACAGGTACGGTCTTGCCTCATCTTCATCCCATCCCGCGACCAGCAATGACACCCCGAACGGCCTCACACCTCTGTTGATGAATGAAATTATCATTATTTGTATAATATCACAGCATTATGAGACAGGCCATGTTGGCCCATTTCATAAAACTCTTGCAATTGTTTTAAGTGTCCAATTATTGTAACTAGAAGGTCAACAACCAATGAGCATTGAGCATTGCAGCTGTTGACATGGTAGTTACAATAATTGGCCACTTACAACAATTGCAAAAGTTTTATGAAACAGGGCCGAGGTTATCACAGAAATATGACAGTCAATCCTGGCAGGATCTTCGTCAGGGCAATAAAACCAAACACAGAAATATGAAATAATACCAGACAGTTACTCAGGGTCATAATAACCTTGAATGTACTATCGTAGTTGTTTAACGATATATTGCCATCAAACAGAAGAAAGAAATCAAAACAGTAAATAAAGGGCTTTTGTTTTGGTACTATTGCAAGACATAGTCCCTTAGAAGAAATTGTCCACCTGAATTTTGTCATCAACTGAACATTTCTTTTATCATAATTTGATCTGACTAATTGTATTACTCAAACTACTATCCATTTTTGTTGGAGAGTGCTTGATAGTCTTAACAATGAATCATTTGAATAAATGATGGCACACTCTTACAAGAGAAAAAAACTGGCAGATACCCTATGCACAGATCCTCCTTACTTCGTCATCTCTCAAATTGGCGACTAAAGAGAATCCATTCAAATAACTTTTTTATGCAAATCATAAATAATATGTGACATGTTGCCACAAAACCCTTACATAGTTGCCTAATCATAATTTTAAGCTGAAAAGGGGAAAAAATAGTTGATTTTTTCAACGCACTGTCCATGGCATTTCTGACCCTTTCTGTATCAAGTTGTAGATACCGGTATCACCCGAAAGCTGAGATTTTTGAGAGGTCCAAAATAGCCAGATCAGAAAATTGAAATAATGTAACTTAATAAAAGTTTCCCATGTCTTACCCTTTCTGTGTGTATTCCTGCATGACTGATGCGACTCTCTGGACTAGCTGTGATGTGGGGATCTGTTCTTGGTACTGGAGAAAGTAGCCCTGTGCAAGCTTCCTGGATTGCCTCACCATTAACCTGAATAAAAATGAAATTTGCATAAATCAATCATATGTAATAGCAACATGTTATTTGAGCTCATCAGTAGGATGTTTCATTAACATAAGAATCCATTTTAGCATCAATTTATAGTAATAAACGTCAGATCTTGAGTTGAATCGATGCTAAAATCTATTTTATCATAGTAAAACACCCCCAGGAGTATGCGTGAGTATTTTGGTCAGATACAAACATGTATTGAGAAAATAATTGTTTGATAATTTGAGATTGAAGAGAAACATGGTAGAGGTTGCCACTGATATTTTTGCACCGTCAATATTTATTAAAAGAGTGTCTAGAGAAGGAATGAAGGGTTCAATAGACTTGGCAGAAAATACAGCTGTACAGGGGGTATTTTATGCTCCAGTAAAGACCACAGTAGCTCCTCTGCAGTGCCACCTGAAGTTTATGATGACGAATTTGAGATAATTTTACATGAAATACACCGTACTAATAACAAAGGAAAAACTACACAATGTTGCTAGCTAAACTTTGAAAATAGCAACAAAATAACTTTGCCTGCTTTATATTACAGGGCCTTGTTTAGGTCTCCTCCAATCCAAACATAAAATTGCTAGACAAAAAAAAAACAGCTAGGTAATTGAAATTATCATCATCAAGCTAGGGTGGGGCTGCAGATCACTGCTGTGGTCTTCACGATAGCACGCCATGCGACTCTATCTTCTGCCAAGTGTGTTCTAAAATAAAAATTAAAAATAAAACATAAAATAAACATAACATTTAATTCTATTTCTTTTGATTTACTGGGTACATCAAATTGAGAAAAGCAAAATCCAAATTTGAAACATTTTAGCAGAGCACGACACTATCACTTGCACGGGGTAAGTAGAAATTGGTGTTGGGCAAGTAAAAATTGCATAAATTGTCTAGTTTGCTACTTTGCTTGCCCGATCGGGCAACTACATAATTTGTCAACTTTTAGAGAACAATGTTATTCCATACATGTAAATTTCATCAAGAAATTACATGGGATGGTCAATTTTCTGTTTGGGCAAGTACAATTTAAAAAGTTATGATTTTACCTGCCCAAACGGGCAAGTACAGAAAAAAGTAAGTGTGGAGGCTTGCATGAACACATAAAATAAACATTACATTTAGTTCTATTTCTTTTGACTTATTGGGACCATCAAATAGGGGGGGTGGGGGGGGGGGAGTTCCAAATTTGAAACAATGATGAGCCCCGAGTTGAATCGGTACCAACCTGTAGTCTGGTCCCATGCCGCTGTACACCATGCCTATGTTCTTAGTGATCACCTCCACCTTGTGCACGCTCTGCTCCTCGTACAGCACAGACTTGTGCTTCTTCTCCGTTGCTATGACGACGCCATTAGATGCCTTGATGCCCACTGAAGGAGCACCAGCTGCCACAGCGTTCAGAGCATACTCGATCTGAACCAGTTTGCCCGACGGGCTGTCATGTCATTGGAAGAACAAAAAAGAAAATTATGCTTAGCTTGCTTTAGTCCTCAGCAGCATAATCCCTGCAATACATGTAAATGGTCACACTATTCGCAAGACGGGCAGGAAGGAGTTCTTAAGTGTAACAAATTGAAACTCCTTCGTGCAAATAGTCCCGTCTTGGAATGCTCGCCCAACTAACGCATTAGCTGCCAACTTGCTGGCAGTCCTAAGTTCAGGGGAGCATTTCCCGCTTTTGGCAATTAGTTTGCCAAGACTAAAGACTAAGAGCATGAGCATGCAGCCATTTACAAACAAATTTATTGACTATTGTTTGTAACTGTTGTATGCTTGTTTTGTTTTGTATTGTTTTGTTTATTCATTCCTCTGCATTATATCCAGACTTATGGATCCTGCTGACTCGCAAGTATCAACTTGGAAGTAGAAGTAGAAGAAGCATCGCCATTTCGAGTCAGTCACGCATCAACCACACTTAGGTACATTACAATAGCATTGTGCGTGTGCGGAGATCAACCTCTTTCGCCCGCTGCACTATCCAACGCAAAAACATTTTTTGTCGGCTGATTTCTCCCTCCATTTACCAGCAAATGCAAACAAAAATTTTGTTTATGTGATTAACAATTCATATACTTTGATAATAATTACCGACTCTGTTGTTTTGAAGACCACAAAATGAAGGGGAAAAATTATTTCCCGTCCGTTTTCCTTACTGATGCGTCCTAAAACACAGCGTTCAACTGTTGAACGATACAGTGTATGAATGGCCGGTATGCTTATCTCCAGCGTATTAGCATATATTGCGTGTAAATGGTTCACCTGAGTGAACCATTTACTTTGTACCGTAGTTGCTGGAGAACCTGGCCGGGGGGAGAACCTCGCCCAAAAAAGGACAGGGCTGACTTTGAAATTAGATTTGCCGAGAATGCACTGAACATGCGACTCGAAACTTATTACAAACGATTTATCTGCATATTGCTCATAAAATACATGTATCTTGCAGTTCTGTAGTCCTCCTGGTTATCCAGAAAATCGCTTGAAAGTCAGTCTTTAAACTCCAACATTTGTTATTTTTTATTTTGTTCACGATAATTTGAGATTTCAATTTTTATCATCTTGATTCTCTCTTTTGTAAATCGACGCTCAGTAGTTAATTTCGGTAGAAACTTACACCACTTGGATCGCAATATCGCGGTGCCTTCGCTGATAAAAAATTATCGCTCAACGGCAAAGCGGGTTTCCGCAAGGCGCGATTTTACGTACGAAGGTTCAATCAATGCAGGAATTAATTTTTTAATTTAGGGGGCTACTTTTCCAATCTGATGGATATCCAGACATTTTCCACATAATACCCTATACCAGGGCTCCACACTCACGTTTTTTGTTACTGGCCCTTTCGGGCCAGTAGAATCTTCAATTTTCAAATTTTACTGGCCCCCAAATAATTTTACTGGCCCGAAAAAAACAAAGAAAAACATTAAAAGATGTGTCATTTTTTTCTAACTAGTACATGTGTAATAAATGAACTTATTCTGGAAGTTATTATCTAAATTTGATTCTTTGGGAGATATATGAAATATATACTTGAAATAAAACAAAACAAGCAAAGATTGGACGTGAGAAATACGATACAATAACCAGAGAAGCCTTAAGTTGAGCTACTCGCAAATCTACGATGAAAACAAAAATAACAATTTCACTTGATATGATGGAAAGTAAACATCTCAGACTCTCAGAGGAAGTAGCATGATCATAATAATCTAACCCCCACACCACGCCGTCTTCTACTATATCAAGTAGCAGATTCGGGCTCCGAATGGAATCAGGTTTTTATAATGGTCCGCTAGCTCAATGATTTCCACTCGGGGGAGGGGTCAGTTCAAATAGACCACCGTATTAAATTATATTATTAAAATATAAAATATAAACAAACAAATCCAAAAAATAAAGTGCTTGGACACGATTCAAATTACGATGTCACTTGGCAATGTTTATTAACCAATAAGAAGAATTACAAATCTCATTCATCCAATAAGAATGATCAAAATGATACAACTTATATAAATGTAAATAACAATAGTTGCAATAAATATAATTGCGAGGTCTGCTTTAAAGATAAGGGGCAACTTATTACTTGCTTAATTAGTTACTTAATTACGTTTACCAAGGATCTAAGGGAAAGGGGAGGGATAAGTTAGGGGAAATGAGGTTAGTAAATGGTGGCCACTTACGAACGCGAAAGCTATACTAGTTATATCGGTCTCTAGATGGGTTGGACTTCGGGACGGGCTGACTTCGGGACGATCTGGACTTCGGGACGGGCTGGGCTTCGGGAACTTTGGACGGGCTTCGGGAACTTTGTACGGGCTGGGGCTGGAAGTTGTAGGGGATCTCGGATCACTACGCTGGAACTTCGATGAACGCCTTAGAGTTGAACACGGGTAAACAGCTTACATACAATCTGTAGGTCTTGAGCAATTATGTTTTGCTTTCCAAACAGTTCGCGTATTTGATTCAGTTTAACTCCAAACTCAGTCTCCAACAATATTCAAATCACAGTTCTCCTTGTAAATTCAGCTTCAGTTTCTCCAAAATGTCCGATTCAAGATTTAGTTAAACGAGGTTAATTATTAATTTGATGAGGATGGTGGGTGATGGGGTTCCAAGGGTGGGGGACGAGCCAACTGCTCTTACTGCTACTTCTGCTTCACTTTGGTTACTTTTCTACAACTACACTTCAACTGACTAAACTAAGTTTGGGAACAGGGTTTTATACCTAATTACATATTCAAAACATATCTAGTAAGGGGCGGGACTTCTAAATCCTAACTATATCTTAATACTATATTCTCAATCATGTTCACCAAAGTTGCCCCTAGATACAATCGTCTGATTGGATATTCATACCAGAGGGAGGAAACTATTATTCTCATTGGCTACTGACTATACTACAAAGGCTTACCCAAACAATACCACACTATCCAAGCTAATACTGTCCCCAGAAAGCCAAGTTCATAGTGATAGACCACTTAACTCACACCTATGTTGTATATCTATTATATTCTTTAATCTCAACGCCTCTTTTGTATTGACTAATCCCAGGATGTCTATTCAAAGCCGGTACCCTTTTGATGTCTACTAATCCCAAGCCTACTATTCATAATATTGGCCACTAACTTATAATATCTAAATCCCTTTCAACAAACTTACCCTAACTTGCAAACTTACAGGTAGCTATATTGTCTTATTCCAGCTATTAACTATAAATATTTTCAAGTACAAGTTTTACAACTAACCATACTTCATTCATGTACAACCTAATCTAAAAGATCAAAGTAGATAGCTAGAGACAAGTAAATTAAGAAAGGATGGAGAGAGATAATAGTGAGAGATTGGTAGTTGAATAAAAGTATATAATTCTCAGAAAGCCAGAAATATACAAGACATGATACTACCATATATTACCTAAAGGGTCCTAACTCCACTACCTTATATCCAAAAGGGCCTTAATTCTACCTCGCTACAATAAGATAAGACATACTTCAACAATTGAAAAAGAATATAAACAATTTATAAAGCAAGCAATAAACGAAGACAAAGACAACAAAACCAGTTGATGAAATTTACCGATATATGCCCAAATATACGCTGAGATAAAGAACAAGACAATAGGATTGAAATCTGATAATAAACAAAAATTCACAGGATATACAAAGCTAAAAAATAGAGGGAAATAAATGGATGTTATTGCAAAGAAAGGCGTGATAGGAATAAGTAACTGGATGTTGAAATAAAAACTGGATAAGTGACTTCAAAGTTCAAGTCAAAATCGCCATGCACATACACTACAGCACTGCACTGCAGCCAGTTTCTAATGCACACTACACCTAGCCTAGCCCCTTCGTCGGCCACAACTCTCCCATAGGTATCTTGCCAGCTAGATGCTGGATGCTGGAGGCCTTTTCCATTGCCGAAAATTTTCAAAATTGCGGTATGAAATGTCATTAAAAAGACACAATGAAATGAAAACATACCTATGAAATATAAGCTTGATATATTTGGTATGGATATATCATTTTGGTGTCCATTCATTTCCCCTAAATGTGATTTTTCGATCCTTTTCTTGTCGGCTGTCAGTTAATTCGCGATCCATTTTCCAGTCACCAAAGTATAAATTGCATGCGTACCGTGCGGTAGATCAGCTGGGCAAAGCTGATAGGTGCATGTTTCGCACACACTCCCTCTAGTCTACATGTAATACAGACGTCCAGGGGAGGTGTGCGTTTGCTAAAACTAACAGCATTTTTTTTCTGAAGTAGATAATTGAAGAGAGAGAGTGGGAAAGAGTGTCTTGATATATGAAAAGACACAATAAGAAATGCGCTCTCGACTTGATTCCAGCCAAAAAAAGCGCAACTGCTTGCAGGATTATAGCACAAAAAACAATATACGAAACATGTGCTATTGAACAGAAATTGTTAGTGTCCCGATCAGGCCAGCCAAATGACTTATTTTTAGAAATTGCTGGCCCGACCGCAATTTTTACTGGCCCCGGGCCATCGGGCCACCGTGAGTGTCGAGCCTTGCCTATACTATAGATGCTAATTTTAGGGGCTACCTACTGATTTCACTTTCAGGGGGCTATTTTGAAAATTAGGGGGCAAAATCGCCCTCAGCCCCCGTATATTTATCGCAGTGCAGGAGAACCCGGCCACCGCGCACGGTGCGTGTACAAAGTCAATGGCGCACTGTGTTGTGTGTGACTGGCCAGGTTCTCCAGCAACTACGGTATATGTGGCATCAACGACATGGTCATTGACTCACTTTCGACAGTTCCGTCTTTTATCACTCACTCAACTCATATTTTCTCATTAAGCTTTTAAAGCTTTGTACACAAATGAAATATACTCCATGGAATTGAGTAGCACAGATTTCCAGGCGTAGATTTTTGATAATCTAAGCCGAGTAGCATCTGGAATTAATGGCTAATGCAATTACGCAATTGTGAATTGATTTGTAGTTGGTTACTGAACAACGTAACATGAATTTGCACGTGTGGGACTACCAACAACATAACGAGCAAGATAACAACCACTCATTGTTCGACAGGCCTTTCAGATTATTGCTTCAAACTATGTATTATTAAATAAATCATACGTCATATAATTATTGATCAAATAACGAATGCGTTATTACCTGAAAGTGGTCAAAGAAAAGCTGTATTGCTCCGTCATGATGGAATTCCTCCGAAATTTTGCTAAATCAGGCAAGACTTCACACTATTTTAACGGAGATGGCGCTGTTCCTGTTTTTCAACACAGCTCCAGAAATACAATATTTTCAACACCTTTTCAATGGTCTGACTAGATTGTCTTGTTCATCACAGGGGCCAAACATTTCATCCAAATTCATGTACTTGTTTGTTTTCTTTGTTTTCATCACAAATTCCCTCTGAAATAATGTGTTTGAGTGCGCATGTGTATAAATGGGGACCCGAAGGATGGGAACGTGATTCATTAGGCTAGCACTGTGTGCGACTATAACAAGCGACTGGCTGGAATACACACTAGGGAGTGGAAAATGTGCACTTTGTGTGCGGGAACGATAGAAATGTGTATCCGTTGACCGTGGTAATAATAATAGCACTTAGAGGCTCTTTGTAATTTGCGCTCTGTATATTATTATTATTGTTATCAGTCGAAGTATATCCGTGTCTCAAAAACATGGTATACAGTCAGGAAAAGAAAACATTTTACACAAAGTATAGATGTTGGTGGTCTAATGGTGAACATGCACACAAACGGTCATATCCCACGACTGACACATCTAATTGAACTGAAATATTTTTAAAAAAAATCGGAAACTCTAGTTACTCCTCTTCAATATTTTCAAATAACCTTCATACAATTTTATTTGAAGGGGCCTATAATTCCAAAAGAAGTGTAATCCACTGTTTTAACTTTGGAGAAAAGGCTAGTTTCTTTGTCCAACTTTGTAGGCCTACACAGTCATGCCGATGGGAATATGAAAACGGAATGTTCCATATTTTGATTTTTTAATTAATGTTGTCCTCAAATTGGGATATCTAGATAGCTATTGATATTGTTTACTCCATTTTTTTTTATGGAGAGTGGATTTAGCGCATTTTTTAGCTCTCCATTTTGTACATATACCATTTTGTATTCACGGTATATCTAAATCGCACAAATTTGAAAACGTAATTTGAATTTCATAATGATTGCATACCAGCTTGTTCAAAATATTTCAAAGAATACTGAACATGTCTAAGTTAAGTTTGTTTTGTTATTACTCAGCTCATCGTTTGCAAAATAAATGCGCAAAATCACTTGCGCAGAGTTAATTGCCGCTTTTACTTATACTGTAGGTGTCTCGAATTTCCTAATTCCCTCCAATTAACACTTTATTATTTCTCACCCGTATTATATCATACTAATTTTCAACCGTGTGACCGGGGTAATAATATTTTTTCAATTCAATTAAATACAATTCCCCCTGGGGAATTGTCTTTTTTATTCCACAAATCATTAAAAACAAAATACAAGAAAAGCATGAAGTATATACAGAAAAACATAAGTAAACAAAAAAACAACCATAACAAAGAGACAAGAGAATGGAAAAAGTTAATGAATGTGGAGGGATCAGATGAAGTTTTGATAAAAACTTATGGGTATGATCCCTAGATAAAATATGGATTTAAAATTACAATATAATTGTAAAGCGCTTAGAGATGATTATCAATCGTGATAGGCGCCATATAAATCGAGGATATTATTATTATTTTGTATTACTTTTAGAGGCAACACTAGATTTGACTTGATTGGTGCTTCCAACATTTTAAAGAGAACCAAAACCCTGAAATAAGTTTGATAAAGTGTTGCTCATTTTAGTGATCCAGGCCACCGTGCGCCAACAATCATAGACATTGATGTTTGGACCACCGTGCGCCAACAATCATAGACATTGATGTTTCCAAAAAGTATCATCAATTTTACGGCATAATAATTATAATGGCAATAATGGGTCTACCTAAAAGAGTGGCACTCTATAACATACAGTTTTATACAGATTATATAGAATCCTTCTCTTGGCTCCCTAAGAGAAGGGCGGAGCCCCCATGCTTCGTGAATGCTCGGAGGAGGGCTCCCTAAGAGAAGGGCGGAGCCTCCATGCTTCGTGAATGCTCGGAGGAAGGCTCCCTAAGAGAAGGGCGGAGCCTCCATGCTTCGTGAATGCTCGGAGAAGGGCTCCCTAAGAGAAGGGCGGAGCCTCCATGCTTCGTGAATGCTCGGAGGAGGGCTCCCTAAGAGAAGGGCGGAGCGTCCATGCTTCGTGAATGCTCGGAGGAGGGCTCCCTAAGAGATGGGCGGAGCCCCCATGCTTCGTGAATGCTCGGAGGAGGGCTCCCTAAGAGAAGGGCGGAGCCCCCATGCTTCGTGAATGCTCGGAGGAGGGCTCCCTAAGAGAAGGGCGGAGCCTCCATGCTTCGTGAATGCTCGGAGGAGGGCTCCCTAAGAGATGGGCGGAGCCCCCATGCTTCGTGAATGCTCGGAGGAGGGCTCCCTAAGAGAAGGGCGGAGCCCCCATGCTTCGTGAATGCTTGGAGGAGGGCTCCCTAAGAGAAGGGCGGAGCCCCCATGCTTCGTGAATGCTCGGAGGAGGGCTCCCTAAGAGAAGGGCGGAGCCCCCATGCTTCGTGAATGCTCGGAGGAGGGCTCCCTAAGAGATGGGCGGAGCCCCCATGCTTCGTGAATGCTCGGAGGAGGGCTCCCTAAGAGAAGGGCGGAGCCCCCATGCTTCGTGAATGCTCGGAGGAGGGCTCCCTAAGAGAAGGGCGGAGCCCCCATGCTTCGGGAATGCTCGGAGGAGGGCTCCCTAAGAGAAGGGCGGAGCCCCCATGCTTCGGGAATGCTCGGAGGAGGGCTCCCTAAGATATATTATTGTTGTTGTCGTTGTTGATGTCATTCTCGTTATTGTCATCGTCGTTGTTGTTGTTTTTGTTGTTGTTGTTGTTGATGCAAACAATGTTCACACGTCGCAGAAATAAAGAGACACAGCTTGTTAGGGAGTGGACATAACTCTGAAAAGTACGCCCGATATTATAAGTATACTCTGTTTTCCTCGTTCACAGAACGAATAGTATCCTTCCCGTTTTTTCCCCACCTGACAAGCACAAGAAAGTTTTCATCACTTTTGAGCCCTAAAATTATGTCTTTGATAGTTTAGTCGGGAAATGACATGCTTTGCCCGAAGATGCCAAAGTTTCCTTCTAAAATGCCATGATTTTGCCGGAATGTGGTATGAGTTTGCCCGAATATGACATGATGTTGCACGAATGTGACATGATTTTGCCCGAATGTCGTATAAATTTGCCCGAATATGATATGTTATTGTTGCCCGAATGTGACATGGGTTCGCCTAAATATGACATGGTTTTTCCCAAATTTGAGGTGCTTTTTTGCCCGATCGTTATTGCCGTTTTCAAGACTCCCGGGGGCTGCAGCCCCCCCCCCCCCCTATTAAAGCCCCCTCCTCATACGCCTTTGTATTTAATCCTTATTCCTCCTAGTTGCCACCACACTATAACCCTGTCTAATGAGAAAATACAAGAGGTCCCCCCCCCCCCCCCCCCCCCCCCCACTCTCAATCCTAAGCAGCCCATTATATTCGCGGTGCTGATACGCAAACAAAGCAGTGCTGGAATGCAAATATCGCGATTTTTTGTTTAGAACAAATCTTAATTAATGGCACCAGCAAACAAATGGTAGCAACGATTTAATTGAGACACACGCACACACGCACACACACTCACACAATAATTATTTCAACATTTTGATTAATTTTAAATGGTATGATAATGTCAACGTTTGGTTAGACTAACAAATGATGACATTACCGTTCAAAGTTATTTGCCCCCCGCCTGGGTCACGTGGATTCATCGCTGACTTTCACTGCCCATTAAGTTTCATGATGTTTGCATAAAATCAAGCTTTTCTGTTTCTTTCTGTCCTCCTTTTCTGCCAATCACTGACGCGATGTACTTTACTATTCATAACCACATACGAAGGTCGACGTGGATTTTGTCTTCACTATTTATCTAACAGATTCATTGGAAAGAAACCTAAAAAAAGATTGTGTATAAGAAAAGGGCGATGTAAGCTAGTATTTGCATTGGAATAATGACCAAAAAAAAGAGAGGTAAACACAACCGGTGGCCCTGCGCTTAGCAATGTTTATTGTGCTGTTAAGATTCATCAACAGTATAAATAAGACAATGGTTATAGTTAGAGAGAGAGAAAAAGGAGTGGAAATGTTGAAGAGAGAAATGGAGGGATGTTTATAGAGGGAAAGTGCTACAACGGTAAGATTAAACAAAATGAAAGCTAAAGAGATGGGGTAGGATTGATACAGAAAGGGGGATAATGGGGAGAGAGTTGGAGAGAGCATTGGTGGATTCAGAGAGGGGGAGAAGTGAGAACAAACATTGGCCACATTATGGTCACCGTAGCGAAGAACGCCGTGTCCCTTAGTTACCGTTACATGCCACAAGACTTCGGAGAAACGTATATTATTATTGTTGGCGGAGTCAACACGTCTTTATCGGTACAAGATAATTATCATCTATCACCGCGGACAACTTTCGTGGGACTATAAATTATGTTTTCACTAATGTTGTTATTGGACCATGTGATGCCAGTATGAACTTCTAACTGCTATATTTATCATGGTAATATGAATTTGTCTCTGCACCACACGAAGCTGAGCAGATAGTGAATGCCTTTAGTCTGTCAGTGATTCTTGTGAAATTTGTTGGATGTCCATATTTTGCCTCTATCTAATCGAAATTCAATATTGAAAGTGCAATAGAACAGAATACCAGTGGATGATTTATTAATTTTTCATTTCACTGGGCCATGGCACGTTAACACTATCATTATTGTCTGTATATCCAGCGGAGGTGATTTTAATGAAAGTTTTAACTATATAATTATATAGAACAGGACTTGATGTTGATCAAGGACATAATTTTCGAAAAGAAAAGAAAATTATAATCGTGCTTATTAACAGCTTATTAACAGTTCGCGAGAGATCCAGACCAAACTAATTAATCAAAGAAGGAATGAAAATCGATATTCTTCGATGACCATAATAATTATTACAGGAAAGCAATTCAATCATGTTAACATAATTATACATGTGACATTGATGAAGCTCCAAATTGGACTATAATTAAACAACGACAGAGGTAAATAATTCTGAAATCTGTGCAACTGCATCTCATTGATTCCGTGTTATCAATGATTCTGCTGCGGTTTCTATCAAAGACCTTTTAGCCAATCATCATCACAATTACATTTCCAGCATAAACTGGAAGGAAAAGAACATTCGTAGCGTCGCCACAGAATTAGATGGAAGATTGAAATAAATAGAATTGAAGCTGAGCGCAATTTAAGGACTGAATTCAAAGCAGAGATAATAAAGAACTCGTAGCAAGCAACGATGTCGGATCGCGACCAAGCACCAAGTCTCCCGCCCGTAGCCGCCAGCGACGATGCGTTGCTCACCGAACAGGCGCCGAACACCCGGCCATCAACCGCCATCGAGCCGACGTACCGGATGGAACCCGCGCGCAAGTTCCGCACTCTCGCCGTCGAGCGCGCGACGGAGTCGCTGCTCGAACGGCGGCTTGGCATCGAGCGCTACGACCCCCAGCAGTGCCGGCGGCTCTCCCGCGACATCGCCGCGTCGATCATGGAGGAACTCAAGACGATGACGTTCCCGCGCTACAAGTTCGTCGTCGTGGTCAACATCGGCAGCAAGAAGGAAAAGCCCGGGGTGCAGTTGGGCAGTCGGTGTCTATGGAACGACAGCACGGACTCGATGGCGACCGTGCACTACAGCAACGGCTCGCTGTTCGCAGTGGTCATGATCTACGGACTTTATCAGGAATAGACCGACGTCGGCGACATCGACATCGCAGATGACCCGAATATGCAATTCAATACAAGCATACAAGTATTAGGATCAGGGTGATATCGGGTATGTGTGTCTCTAAATGGCATCGGAGGTTTGTCAATTGCGAATTAAAAATATTGTCATGATTGTGGAAGTGTCTCGACATCAGCAACTAATTCGTGTGACGACAATGATGCCCTGTGAAATAGGTTTGATAATTATGTAATATACCGTTGGCACGATTTATGAAATGTCATAATACTTCTTTGACAGCGACATTGTTCAAACTCGAAAGAACACTGTGTATATTTATTAATTAATTGCCTATACGGAAGCAGGGTGTCTCATGTACCACTTTTATCGCAACGACACGATTCAGGATGAAATTTGATGAAATGTCGACATCAATGTATATTTACCCGATGCTTTATTCGACTTTGTTGATTTTTTCGATGGATATTGATTTCACATAACGTCTTTTCATTACGTCTTTTCGTACTCCTATATACTATTCGTGAGATGCAAGAAACTATTTTTTAATGTATATGTGGTATTATGTTTGATGTGCGATTTGGCAGAGGGAAACTGTACGTATAATCCTGCATTAATGAATTTGTCTTTAATTTTTGGTCTTCAGTTTGCGGTGCAAATTTTGCATGGTGTGTTGCTTTTGAATGCTGCATGAACTCTTAAAATGAGGATTTAGCTTTAGCGCAAAATTTTTAAACAATTGGCGATATTTGTTATATTTTTAAAAATCGTTATTATGGTTATTGATTTTCCTACATTAATCCCGCTAATGGTACTTGGTAACACTGTTATAATGTGCAAAAACATTGGTTGGTTAGACGAATAATATTTCAGTTTAATCATTATGCGCGTTATTTAAAAGTGTAAATCAGTGTTGCGAAGTTTGCACACAGTCCGATTAATACATACATTGGCTTATATTTCTTTCATTTATTTGTTGAATATAATCACGGAGACTGATAAACATTAGCCACTGGTTATAAAAGGAGGGGCCTAAAGGGTTGTTGTTTTTTTCTGGGGACACCAATGGGTACGGGGTCGAGCCCTCTCACCTCAACCCACGCACCTACCACCTTGTATATAGTCCACGGTATCATTCAAGTGTTGTTGCGTCCCAGGTGGTTTTATCTATACGTTATTTTTACGATTAAGACAGACGCATAAATCAGTAAATCAGAAAGAAGCGTTTTTATCATTCAAACACTTCTATGCATGATTCGTACATAAGTTATAGTTTGTGTTTTCTTTTGTTTGTGCAATATGAAGTTCCCATGGTGACAAAATAATGTTGCCGCCTACTTGTGGGTCCGTATTAAAGGGATAGTTGAGTTTTGGTACAGAGGGCGCTACACAAAATATTTCTTTTGCGAGATAATGAAAAACTGAGTGTCAAATTCAAAAGAGCTTACAATTTTAATGACAGAATAAACTTTATTTGATCAAAATTGGTTCAGAAATAGCTGAAATATCCATAAACATAACCATTTGTAATAAATGTGGGGCCCCACAATTATTCAACAATTATGAACCAGCCGTTGATTTTTTTTAAATGCTTCCTCTTTTTAAACATTTACAAAATTGTTTTTTAGATTATCTCTCTATCTAATCACTATTTCAACAAAACATCACATGCACAATATTTTATTTTAAATGGTTGAAACTGATGAGTGTTTAGAGAGCGCCCTCTTGAGTTTTAGCGACTCTTTTTGAATGATAACAGGCTTTTTATACTTAATCATTTGTAATGTTTTATTCCTCTTGAGCATGGTGGAGTTATAACTATTAGTTTGTAATGTAATGGTGCAGGTTTTGCTTACACAAAATCAGTTTGACCAAAAACTGTACTCTCTTTACCAGAACTCAACTACATCCCTTTAATGTTTACCAAGCGTCTGTGAGACAGAATGTATGCGTTATATACCTGGGAGCCGGGTATTTTAGCCATACTACATACATCGGAATATATTTCACAAAATACATTTTGCAAAAAATATATCCCCAAAGTGGGGTTAGTCCATTCCACACCCTTGTCCAATGATTTTACCACAAGAAGGCAGTTTTAATCCATCGTTGACGGTTGAAGTATTGGCGGAACATAATACTTCTGACTTGTCCATATTTTCTTTTTCGTGTGTTGTTTTTGCAACCTATGAGTGTGTCTCCCCCGCCTCTATTAAAGGGATCTAGTAACTTTGTTGACATGTGCAAAAAGTGATGAGTGGTTGATACAATGTATATTGTTGTTATCTGATATGTCCAATAGGTGTTGTGTGAAAATGATATGGCCGAGTAATGAGCAAAAATGCACAGTGATATTCACTAACTCATTGCACCTACTTTGTACACGGTTTTCGCGGTCCAGTGGATAATTTAACATCTGAACATTTCAATTGTAAATATCTTTTTAACGAAAGGGAAATTTGAAAACCGAAACCTGTCCCATGCTTTTATTGTTAATACGAATACAACAAGGTATGAGGGAACCGCTAGAATTCCAATTGGATTTTGAGGATTTGGACAATGTTACTAAGTCCCTTTAATTGATATGTTGTACATTTCTTTCAAGAAGCGCAGACAATAATTAATTGTATAATATTGATGTGTTCAAAGAGGTACAAATTAATTTTTCAATTGTCAAAAATATGTTATAAAGTTCTGCTATCATCGATTATGTTCAAATTTCCGCCATAAATTGGTTCGATCTATACATCATTAAACTTTGCATGCTGACAATACTAAATTGCTGCACCTCTGTGCCTTTTGCTAGTGTATCCCCTTTCTTATATGTTTGTTACGGTTTGTTTGTTTGTGTATTTGTTTGTCTGATTTTGCTTGTTTGCTTGTTTTTGTGTTGTTTGATTGTTTGTTTAATCTTTCATGGCCTAAAAATGGACATGCTTCCTTGAATATGTGCATGTGATTGTATCGCTGGTTATATGTGGTGGTGGTGTTCGGATGGTATGTTGAATGACGGGCTTCTAAATCGTTGACATTTTTCTCTTTTACATTAAACATGAAATAAGACACTGCCGATTACAAGAATTGACGATCGGGGATTATGTAGCTGATTGATATATTCAAGTTTATTTATTTAGCGAATCTTAAAAAGAAAGAAATTTTTAAACTTACAATAACCAGCATATTCATGAATGTTCTATTAACATATTACATTTTAAAAACATATTTTGTGTACTTTTTGTTACTGTTTAATCGGGGCAAACCAATTCTGGTTTATGTTTTCCTTGCGAATTTAAATAGTATATGCTTATTTTAATTCAAAACAATTTTCTTTTTTGTTTATTCTTCTTAATTTGTATGTTTTTACTTTTTTTGTGGTTTTTTATTATATCATTTTTAAAAACAATTATTGTTCGTTTGTATTTTCATTTTGTTTAATACAAAAGACTAGTAAAATAAACATGGATTATTTGCAATTCAGTTGATGGCGTGCCCTTTCTCGACATCGAATCGCGGACAGTTCGACGTTCGGCATAGTCGGTCGCTTGTGGGGCTTAGACCTCATGCACATATCCCCCAGCACGGTCAGGTCTCGATCACGACATACTCTGGCGATGTCTCTGAGCACGACCCCGAGAGAGTAGACGTCGGAATTCACCGATGTCGGGATGCGATCTCGAATGATCTCGGGAGCGAGGTGCTGGTACAAAAAGCCCGCACAGTACTCGCGCTCCTCTTCGATTGTAAACGGGGGAAACTGTAGCGGCATGACGATCGTGCTTCCGTGTCCGAAGTCGATGATAACGGCCCGCCATCGCCCACTGACTCGCTGAAGCAGTATGTTGTTAGCCTTGAGGTCGTTGTGGAGGAGCCCTTTGTCGTGGAGAGCGGCGAGCCCTGAAACAATGTCATAAGCGATGTCGAGCCATCCGGACTTGCTCAGCCTTGGTGGCCTCCCGGCGAGAACATTGCACAAAGGATGCGTTGTCGCATTCGCCTCGACGTCGCCGATGAACTCGAGCACCATCCACAAGGGGTGGTCGGCGCGTTCGACAATGCCATGCATTTGCGGGAACGACGGATTGTCGGACATAACGCAGTGCATGACCGCCTCTTTCATCGTTCTCGAGATCAGCTTGTTGGATGTGTCTTTTTCCGTCATCATCGTTGACTTCGAGCTGCCTTTCCTCTCCTGCACCTTCACCGCCACGGGAATGTTCGTTGGGACGTAGCGCATCAGCGTTACTTTACCGAAAGCCCCTTTGCCAATGACCAAATCCTCGACGACTATTCTATTACCGTCTCCGTTTGCTTTCTTTTTCGCACACGGTTCGAACGCAGACAAGTCGTTGTCGTCGCCATGAATCAACGCAGCTTTCTTTGCCTTGACTGCCCAGGGTTCGAACGCGGAGAGGTCCAAATATTTGACGTGGGTCTTCGAGAATAGGTGCAATACGGTCTGGTCGACGATGGACACGGGAGCGATCTCCATGGATCCTTGGTGGATGACCACGCTCTTCTGAAACCTGCACGGGATCAATGGTGTCGAAATTATTTTGTAAAGGCTATATCTGTCAAGCGTTGTACCTGTAAATATATATATATTTTTGAAATAGGTTCATTTTAAAGTTTTCGATAGATTTCCTTAAAATTCGAATTATTGGTTATTTTTTAAGGCAATATTATCACATATATTGTGTATTTTAAATGCTAAATTAACAAAAGCACACTCTCTGGAAATTAAACGTGTTACGTGCATTTAATAGTATTGTATAATTATAAGTCATTGTTAATTCTACAAGACCCATATTCATAAAAAAACACACATTATAGTAATTATTTAAATGATATGTCTAAGTATGCAACACAAAGCTTTCTTAGTCACATTATAATTGGTAATAATTTATTCTTCCTATCCCGGATATGCCCTACTCGAAAGGATATACTTATTAAGTGTTGTGGTACGATCGGATAAGCGCTTAAATTGACTTATAATCTTAGGACCCGAGTTCAAACCCGACATTTTATATACTTCAGCCAGGTATTTAATCTAGGAGTATAATGGGTACTTGGTCGGGTGTTAGCGCCCTATAGTATAACAGCTTGGCTAGTATGCTCCCCTTGGAGTTGATATGGTGCGTAAGATAATTGTGCTGGTTTGAACTGTACCTGATGACCAAGGGTAATAATGCGCCTCTGAATAGGGTTAACTAGATAAATGCTATTTATACTCACGATGAGAATACTTTGCGAAGTTTGTCCACCATCTCCTTGTTTTGCTCGTTTTCGAATCGAAGCATAGCTAACTCGTCGTTGGTTTTCTTTTTGTCCTTTCCGAATTCCCTGCGCGTAGAACAGAAGACTCATTTATGCACAAGTTTATGGGACAAATATGTTATAAAACATGACATTTAAATACTTCAGTTGGTTTTCAGCCAACAATTTTACCATTATTTACTAATAACTATATTTGTATGATGCCAAGGATGTCATATATAACGTGATAATATTTAATTAGTTGTCATGTCAATATTGATATATATATATGATATGTGTACATTCGATATACAAGTATACTACATCAATCTGATTACTTTTTAGGGATTATAAGTTTATACCCCTAAATATAACGTATTCCCCCAAATATGCAAATATGCAAATATGGGTGCATTTTCTAGAAAAGCACTTTTAAAAGTACCACAAAAAAAAAACAGTCTCTATACTTCCGACGGTTGTTCCACGTACGGTACTGGTAGTATAAGGTCAGGGTCTCGTTGCAGAAAGAGATACAATTAATTGTAACTTACAATCGATTGTATCTCTTTCTGCAACGGGGCCCAGATCTAATAAAGAAAACCCCATACAGTAATAGATTTGTTTATTTCTGACTATCGCGAAAGATGCAAACCCCTGCCCCCGCCAACCTCCATTACCTCTGAACGTCATCGCCTGTGATGAGTATGTCTGTCTGTGTGCCAATGTCGTTCTTTGTGTTCTCATCAAGACAGGAATCAAACATGATGTTGTCCTAAAAATAGAAATAAAGTCTGGCAATTATAGTTGGTTGGTTATTAAAGTTTGCCTGGTTGCGATTAACAGAAAGGAAACACAGACATCATTTGGTGAACCATCTTATCGGTTTAAAAATACATGATAAACATGAAACGGTCATTGATATTTAAACTAAATTAACAGCATTTGATTCAAACCAACTTACACAATCAATCGGAAATGTCTACAGTTCTATCCATATATATATATACACCACCCTATTAAGTGATTATCAATATCCCTGGGGAAAAAATGTTCTATTTAAATACCTGGACATCCGGATAATTTTCTCTCATCAGAGCTAGTTCTTTCTCAAGCCGCTGGCATTTCTGTTTCATAGCGATAAACTCTTTCCGGAAGGCGAGTCGTTCGTTCACGTTGATGACGTCACCGCCTTGTTTTTCTGGTGACCCATCTGATACCGACGATATCTTATCCTGCATTTTCTGGCCCCAAGAAAACAAATATAAAAATAAATATTTTAAAATAACAAATATGATTTAAAGGGACTTCGTAATCATTGTCCAAATCCTCAAAATCCAATTGGAATTCTAGCGTTTCCCTCATACATTGTTGTATTCGTATTAACAATAAAAGCATGGGACATGTTTCAGTTTTTCAAATTTCCTTTTCGTTAAAAAGATATTTACAAAAGTATTCAGATGTCAAATTATCCACTGGATCGTCGAAACCGTGTACAGAGTCAGTGCAATGATTTAGTGAATATCACTTTGCATTTTGCTCATTACTCGGCCATATATTATAACGTCCATTTAACTTGGAATTTTCACACAATACCCAGTGGACAATTATCAGATAACAACAATATACATTGAATCAACCATTCATCACTCTTTGCACATTGTCAACAAAGTTACTAGATCCCTTTAAAGTAATCAACTATCAATTGAAATAAACAATTGTATAACGTAGACGGTCAACGTTGATAATATCTTATCATAGTCATGGTCATCATGATCATGCCAGCTAATGCATGGGAAGAGTTTCACATTATTTATCTTCACCTTTCGTTATTGTATATTCCCTAATAAAAAGATGATAACCAAAATGCTGACGAGAGACATCCTTCCAGCTTTGGCAGCAACATGAATCGATACATGTTGGAGGAATCGGGTCACTCTATTGATGGGTCAGATGAATTCAGACCAACTATAATTATATGGTTAGTTTGAATGAGAGACCTCGTGACTAAGTAAGACGGGACTTAGACAGGACTTTAAACAACTGTTTAGTTAAACAGCACTTAGACACGACTTCAGAATAGCGGCCTTATAATCTCCCTTCTATGTATCAAAGCCTTCCAATATCAATGGTAAAACATTCTCGACGGAAATAAAAATGGAGTACAGTGGAAACTCGTTATAAAGAGCTCTACTATAACCAAACCTTATAATAAGAAAGTATTTTCCCCGTTCTTTGCATATGTTGTTTATTTCTCTTGATATAACAAAATAACTGTTTTTAGTAAAGTAATTTTCATGATCCCAAGCTACTCGTCAGAACGAGGTGTCAATGTAAATTTAAAGCTGAACCTCATAGCAAAAGAAAACCCAACCTGAAGGTGTGATTTGAGTTGCGTCTCCTTCTCGCCATTGTTCCTCAGTCTGCTCTCCAGTTTTCGCACGAGTGTCCGAGAACATTTCAACTGATCTTCTGCGTTCTGCATGAATATTAATAAGTACAATATTATCAATACTTGAAGAAAAAAAAGAGACGTTGTATTATCCATTTCTATAATCACTTACGAACACAAGGATATTCAAAAGATCTGTATATACAAATTAACTGTTCTCCAACAAAAAAATACAAAATAATAACATTTATTGCAATAAACTGTTAGCGCTTATAAATTATAGAAACACAAGATTTGCCAGCCCCCCCTCCCCCCCCCCCTCTCCCATCCCCGATACATTCTTATGTTCTAAAAGTTTGTTAGACAAAATATGCTTTGTCATACGAACAATTTTTTTTTTGTCAGCTGTCAAATTGCATTTTCACTTGATTTCTTTAAAATCATATTTATTAAATTTCTTTGTTTGCTTGTCCGCTGGTACGGGGACTATTTTGGCCACCCAAATCAGAGCCGTATAATTATAACGACACGGCTCTGCCTCAAAACAAGGTCTCGCCCCTTCCACTTTGGAAATCCTGCTACCGCCATTGAACTTACGTCCAGTCTTCTCTTCATGTACGCCTTTATCTTCTCCTGTCTCCGCCACACCATCTGCAGACGGTCAATGACGTCATCAACACAACGATCACGTGGTGATAACGTTATTCCAGTTACAGCTTCGTACAGTGCGTCATAGTTCTGATGGAATTCAAGACGAGGCAAACATAAATCATGCCATTATGTTGTGTAAATATATACATTAAATGAGATATGCTATTTCCCGATGATGCATTCGTAATAAATGAACCCAATTAAATAAACATAAATCATGTATGTTTTATAAGAAGATGAATACAAAATCATATACTGGGACTTTCTTCAATGATAAAACAAAAATAGATTCCCTGGTGGCATATCTCTAAATTAAATATGAATTTACCCTAATAATTCCTGAATGGTATATGGAATAAAAAACAATACTGTTGTGTTTGATACATAATTGAAATATAAAATTACAGGCCCGGACTAAAAACATCTGATTTGGTTTATATAGACATGGAAATAAAATAACATACCTTTGCTTTTTTATTGAGCTGAGCGATCGTTTCCTCATAGTGTTGCAATCGTAGTTGTAGTTCACACACCGTCGACTCCGGTGACGAGTTCGACGAGAGTTTGAGAGCACTTTGTAACATGTTGATTGTCATGTCGAAATCCTAAGATAAAAGTTTTGATTATAGGTTTATTATATCGATGTATATGGAGTGCAATGTTTTACCGACAAAATTAATGTTATGATATGACAGTGAAGTATGTTTTCACAGGCATAAGCATATAACTGTCTTTGTATTGGCCGAAGAGTTTTGATTTTCAATAGTGCTGCAGTAAAAATGATGAGTTGGATAGAATTATATCATATTTTTGTTATCTGATATTGCTTTTTTTTTCACAAAACATTATAATTCCCACTAATACAGGAGTTTGTATGAAAAAATACTGACTGAATAAAATAACAAGCGTATAAGTCCCACCTTCTTAATTCTGATGTTCCGATCATTATTTGGCAATGAGAAACTGTGTATGCTCGCTCCATCTGCAGGCGCCACTGTCATTTCCTCCGGGGAATATGTACACATCTATATATAACATTTCAAAAAGGAGAATCAAATTATAAAATAGAATTAAGCAAAATATGAAGAGCTCATTTGCAAAAGGGGTTAGATCCACATTCCATAAAAATTGAGTTAGCGATATCAGTACATTAATAAGCTGCGTTACTATGTAGAATCCAAATTTTAGAACAATTTACTCACTCAAAATCAAAATATAGAAAGTTCAATTTTCATATTCCCATAGGCATGTGTACAAAGTTTGACAAAGAAACCTGCTTTACTTCAAAGTTGAAAAAGTGGATCTAACCCCTTTTGCAAATGAGCCCTTCAAATAATAGGAAAGAGAGAAAGGATCGAGATATTGTGTTCTTGTAATGACAAACAAGAAAGCGAGTGTATAATATCTGAGTGATGCTCTAATAGAGCCTTTCCAGATCCAGAATACTCATATCTTAAGCATCATTCAATGGGACGCACTGAAAACTTCAGATTGAGATTTTTAATCCAAGTTTTGGAAACATATGATTGTGCAAAATTAAAAAGCAAAGAATACAACTCTACACGGAATTGTCTTCTCAATCACCACACACAAACGAGATGAAGAATATTTTAGCATTACACCCTTCAATGGCTCTATACATACCTTGATAATTTATTCAGTTTGTAACATTTTCCTTAAATTATTTAGATCTTAATGAAATACTAATTCGCACTATTAAACGATGTTATAATTACAGCAAATGACCCTTTTCTGTTCATGTTGTAATCGTCGCTATAGTTGCAGTTGGTTGTGCGCATGCACACAACTGATATGGATACGTCATAATAGATTGTCGAACTTACAGCCAATCATCACAGGACATTCCGCAGCATCATGAATTCTGCGCATTATGTATTGTCAAAGATGGGTACATCTTTGGTATTGTTACGTCATCAACGTATTTACACTGTATTGAAAAGTGACTCGTATTGATGTTTGAAGAAATAAGGTGCTGTGATATTTATTAAATTATTTCCCCGATTTAATTGATGCAGTTTGTGCCTATTATATTATTAAATTTCTTTTCATGAATGGAAACACCCCTTGTTATAAAATAGGGTAGTTTAGTTTTGGTAGAGAGGGCGCTGCACATCACAATTTTTTTATGAGGTAATGCAAAACTGAGTGTCGAATTTGAGAGAACATACAATTTTAATGGCAGAATAAACTTTATTTGGTCAAAATCGACCCAGAAACGGCTGAAATATCAATAAATATATCTGATCTTATAATTATTTGGGGCCCAAATAATTAGATGATTTTTATAAAAAAATTAAAAAATGCTTGCACTTTTTCAAAAATTTTCAAAAGCGTTTTTAAAATAGTTGTTGATGAACTCGCTATTTAATCATTATATCAATAAAACATCACATGCATAATTTGTATGAAAAATGGTGGAAACCAATGCTTTTAAAAAAAAAGCGCCCTCTTGTGTTTTAATGGCTCTTTTTGAATGATAACAGGCTTTTTACTTAGTCGTTTGTAATTTTGTATATCTTTCGAGCATGGTGGAGTTATTACTATTAGTTTATAATGTAACTGTGCAGGTTTTGGCTACTAAAGTTCAGCCTTACCAAAAACTAAACTACCCCATGCGCCGTGCGTAGCGCACACGACTGCTTACAGTTAATTTTAACTATACTATTGCCCAAATCGATTTGATTAAAATCGGTACATTATGCAAAAACAAACTATCATAATTGGTATATTTGAAACAGTCATGGGCCTGTACAATGAGGTTTTAATCTATAAAATGAAAAATTCCCGAAAATTATAATAATGATTTAATTTTGTACTTTATTCATTAAGTGCTGCATCCATTTTCGTGTTCCATATTTTCCACCGTAGTCTTACTGTTAATTTTTAACAAATTATGTAAGTGAAAATCATGTTATTATTATTTAGGAGATTTTTTATTGTTAGATCAATGCCTTCAAGACAAAAGCAAACCAATTTAGTGAAAACGTTTGCATTGTATACAAATGATATAATAATTAGATGATGTGCCAAACAACGCAAATTGCTGAGCAGACGACGAGTCTACAGTAAACCAGCCCTCACTTCATACATTCCAGAATGCGCTTGCTAAGGACCCTTCTGTCCTGATGGAGCAGTCACACGATGCTTGCGACGACCTGCAACAAGACAATATAACGTATGAAGGGCCGATCATGTTCGAAATAACTAGACGTTACATCAGAATGCAAATATCGCAATAAATTCGGTATTATTCCCAATTATAGCCATAAATAGGTTGTATGTATTACATTTAGGCTAAAGTAAACCTAACATGTTATTTACCGTGCTTAATAAGCATCATGAGCCTGGTTTTGGGTTGTCGATCGAACAATAGCACGACTGGTCACGAGGAACGCATGCGCTGTGTTCTCTTGCGACGGCAGGTTCCCGTCGCAAGGTTTTTGAACATCAACAAGTCGGTTCAAAATCCGTTGCGATCAAAACAATAGAAGAGAGAGAGAAAGAGCATGCGGGATTGCGGTGATTGCGGTTATTGCGGTGGCTTCATCTCACCCTATTGACCTATTGAAATTGCATCCATGGCAAATATTCATGGTTTGGTAGACAATACTTAATCCTGAATACTTCAGGCAAGTCTCGTTGCATGCGGTGATTGCGGTGACCTATTGAAATCGTATCCATGGCAACGATGCATGGTTTGGTAGACAATGATTTATCTTGAATACTCCAGGCAAGCCTCTAGATATTTCTGCTTTTCATCAAAAGTGTTTTAATTCTCATTACACACCTACACACCCTCATCATTGCGAGGGAGGTATTCAACCGACAGGTTTGTATTGTCATGATTGGGATCGGCATCCACATGACAGCGAAGGGGGAGGGGGGGGGGGGGGGGGGGGTCTCGGCTCTTGGGCCCAAATAACAGTTGTTATTTTTGTTGTTTTTCTAACTTGTTTACCGCGGTAATTTATATTTGGACCATTTTGGGTCTTTGTATGAGCTAAAAGCCAAAAGCTTGCACCCCGACCCCCGTCCTATGTTTATATTTTGCAACATTTTTCTTTGTTATGGCTCCATACTAAGCATACTCAGGTTAATTTCATATAAGCTTGGTGCACCAATAGGGTTGCCCACCGCTAGTATGCTCCCCGGGGAGTAGAGGATGTGTACAAGGTAATTGTTAAATGCGCGGGTCTGACGCTTAGAGGCTATTAGGCGCGATATAAATACGAACTACTAATATTATAAATTTTATTAAATATTATTGTTATTATTATCATTATTACTATAATAATAATTATTATTATTATTAGTAGAAGTAGTAGTAGTATCATTATTCCATAATTTGTGCATCATATACACCATATCAATATAAGAGCAGAGAGGTATTACGCTCATCCTTGAAATGCGAAACATTTTGTGAGTGTTTATATTGTATAGCTGCAGTGAGTTTGTACAACGCGGTAATGTATTACAGACTTTCACACTTCCCGCCTTTCATACGTGCACGTGACCAATCGCAAGCTGTTGCAGGTCGTCGCAAGTCCCGTCTGACTGCTCCATGAGGGGCTTACCACTCTCTCGGACCCACCTCCAGTTAAAACTCTTATGGAGTGTTTTGGAGGATTAAACTACCAAGTACCAATTAGTACGAAGTACCAAGTTGATATTTTCGATTGACTTTGTAGAAGAGCGCCATCTGACGCTCTGACGCGAGAGGATGTCTGCTTTGGCTGGTGCCCTGGGAAATTCCCTGTTACGTAAGTCTGTTTACATTATTTTTAATGCTTCTAACTAAATGTAAAGATGTCAACTGCTTTTAAGTTGGTGCTCTCACATCGTCTTCACATCCTCATAACCCATGGTGTGGGAAAACATATGACATTCATTAGATTTCGACATTGTATGTGAACTTGTGTCCACTGTACTGCGGTAAAATAGTAGTCCCATACATTGCAATTTGAGTATGTTGTGTAGACTGCAGGGCAGTGTTGCAAGCGCATTGCTTCCCAATCCTAGGCCGCTGCTGCAGGCGCAGAACCTCGTAGCTTACCGCTTGTCGAAGGTGTGCGCGAGTGACCGGTACCGTGCGGTGTGCGCGGTGATCTCAAATCTGGTAACACTAATGTGGGGGTAAGTATTTGGCCGGGACTGCGGGGCTGGAGCTTGGCTAGGTTCAGGCTGGGTTCTACTTCGCAACAACTCTACACAAGACACTGCAGACATGTGTACTGGTTGGCTTCCTCAGGCAGACTGCCCAGATTTAATGTGTAGCTACTTGCTACTCAATTTAAACACAATATAACACAAGATCACTCTAAATTCCATGCAAATTAGCTGGTGATAAATATTATAGCGATTTTTACCGGTGGATCTTTGTCCATCCGGAGGTTGCTATTATATTACTCAAATCCTAATAATTAACTAATAATGTAACTCAAACAAGAGGGTAAACTTACCCGGTCCGCATCGGTGAAGTTCGTCGCCGTGTGACTGTAGCTAGCTGCCGTCCACTGATGGTGCAGACGGGGCAGATACAGCAGGCTCCGATGCAAATAATAAGCTCAATGTCCTTTCTAAGGCGTTCGTGTCCCACACGTAGCCTTAGGTACGTGTCCGTATTCGTCGTCGTTGTCGTTCAGTTCAGTTTGGTATCGGTGCCTCCACTACTCCCGGGTAGCGTCGGACGAGAATAAACCCTAATCACCGCGGGCCCCGTGGATCACCGGACTGCTTGCTAGGCAGTCACATTCGGGATCACACTAGGCCGTTAGTAACGGGTCTAATCCAACAGTGAGATCGGTAATCGTTAGCGTGGTCGTTGTAGTTTCCAATAGGTCGATGAATCCGTGTAATCAGTTCGCTACTATATCAATCGGTGAGCTGCCCTGGTAGACGGCATGCCTCTTCGCTTCCCAGCGCTCTTCCTAGTGACTTTCACGATTGCTCTCGGCTCGCTCTCCGTATAACAATAGGTGATCCTCGCAGTACGATATTTGTATTTATCTGTAGTAGCAGTATCAACGTCCATTGTCTTTCAAGGTTGCAGCTCCAAGAGAGCGAGACGGGGGAAATCGTCTCCTTATATATGGCTACGCCAAGGGCCTTCACTTATGCACACACTTGTACACACGCAATTGGGTACAAGTGTACCATCAGCGCACGTCCCCATGTCCGTAAGGATCGCTTTGCAGCAATCCCCATTCATGTGACGGCACGATGGACCATTTACCGGCCATAACCGGTACCTGTGCATCCGTGCCTGGCCGGCTTCTAGGCTGACTTTGCAGTCGCTAGACGCCCAAACATGAGGGGTGATTGACACTCATTCCAGGCACTAGTGGACCCACTGACGGTGGTGTTTTCACCGTCAATTCCCACTACACTCTCCCCCGTTTTATTTAATAGCAGCCGGCCCGGGGGGAACGTAAGGGTACACTACGACGATGTAGCTCCATCGGCTGTCTTGCTCCTGGGGGACTGGAAGTTCTGTTTAATAACCCCTATCCCAACCAGTGAACCAGAGCCTCTCCATCCGAAAGGAATCCCTAGGGAACAGTGGCTTAATGCATCCTCTGTTCAACACTACAGGGCCTCCTCGCCTAGGTCGGATGGGGCTCCACATAACGCTGATATGAGACTTCACCCTGCGCTCCCATACTAGAGCCTCACAAATGGGGCCTAGGTATCGCAGAGAACTCCTGTTCCGTTCAGCATGGAACCAGTAAAAATGATTACGGCCCTCACGCTTCAGGAAAAGTGGTCTCGGTTGTGCCGGCTCGGCCTGAACGTCATGTGCCTTGCGTGCGAACCGTGGCAAGATATTAAGTTGCCACGACCATGACTAATGGCCAAGTGGGCCAGGGGCAACGAGGACAGCGTTCCCTCGTACCCCTGCGGCTCAGATCTACGGAGCCAGGCAGTCTTTCACCGGCAGACGCATACCCGTACTTACAGGGTCATGTCGTGACCTACCCTGTCGCCATTGGGTGCGCGCCAGTGAAGACTGTTCGCCGTGGCTAGCGGCGAGATATTCCGACTGCGTATGTGGGTAGTCCAGCCTATGGCGTGACTGACCTAACCCCCAGTCGGACCGTTTGGGTGTCTCCCCTAATAGTGCTCGCACAGCAGGAGATGAATTGACATCTGCTGTGGCACCTACCATGTGGGAAGCACCAGGTGGGTTGACCTCTGGACCATGCGTTACCAGAAGTGCATTCATCGGATGTACCAGATGGCTGGGGGAGGGACACAAAATGGTATCCTTCTGATCAATCAGCCCATGGGTCCGCTTCCATTGATTGGCAGGGACCGTCCGAATATGCATCTTCTGGTCGATGGCTCCGGTCACCCTCTTTCTCATGTTTGCGAGCATGGCCCTGATCTTTGTCTTCTGGTCGAGGGTGCCCATCACCCTCTTCCTCTGGTTTGGGGGCATGGTGTGATCGAACGAGACCGCCGTCCTTTTGGGTTTGTTAGGAGGTGCGGCCATGATCTTTTTCTGGTCAATCACTCCATGCTCCCGTTTCCATTGGTTGGATGGCGTGGTAAAGACATGTATTTTCTGATCAAGTGTGCCGGCCCTTCTCTTGATGTCATTGGGAGATGCAGTTCTTGCAAACTGCTTCTGATCAAGCAGACATTCTCCCCACTGAGTCGGGGCAACAGGCACGGCCTTGATGTCAGTCTCTTCCTCGACCAGGTCGTGCACCAGTTTCACTTCGTTTGAGAGGTGGGTCACTTGCTTCTGCAGGGTTGTAATTGGAGTGACCTCCTCCTCGTTTGGTAGGGGGGTCACTTGCTCCTGCAGGGTTGTAGTTAGAATGACCTCCTCCTCTCCCCCGTTTTGAAATTTTGAGTGCTGGTGACTGGGGGCCATGTGGGTTATTGTCGTGGGCAACTGTGCCCAGAGTGTGTCAAGGCCGGCATTTATAGGGGGCGGAGGGTGGCCTCCTCCCCCTCCGTCCCGCTGAAGTTTAACTCCTCGTCTTCCTCCTCCTCCATCACTTGTGACACGGACTTTGAATCGTGTGGCGGGCGCTTATTGCACGGGGACTCCCCCTTTCTATCGGGGCAGCTGTGCGAAAAGTGTCCCACCTTGCCACAGCTGAAACAAGTGACCGGCGACTTACGTTGCGGCTTAAGTTCGGCTGTCACCTGTTCAATGGACGAGGCGAGGTTCGCCACGGCCTGCTCCAATCTGGTCATCCTTTCCTCAAATGTGGTGCTAAGTGAGCCTGTAGGTTTGACTGTAGGTGCAGGGGGAGGGGACCACGCAACGGCCCGGCGGGGGGCTTCCACCTGGCGGACAGCCGGGTCCCAATTCTCGGTGTCCCCGCCTTGAGTAGTCTGGCGTACCTCTTTCCTGGCCCGGGGGCCGTACATGGCCTTGTAAGTGTGTTGATGCCACAAAACCCTCTGCACTGCCTCCTCCATAGTCTCAGGTCGCATGTTGAGTGCAAATTGGCCCGCTTCCTTGTCCAAACCGCCTTGGCAGAAACGTACTACAGTCTGACGGGCGACGACATCGTCCGGTACACGGGGCAACGCTTCCGAGGCGAGCGCACCAACTCTGTCTGCCCAGTCGTATGTGGACTCATTCGGGCCCTGCCGGGCCGTGGTAAACTCGAGCTGGGCTGCCTCCGGGAAACCCCGAGTTCCAAATCGCCTATCCAGCCGGCTCATGAGTTGTGGGTACGAGACGTCCGGGTCCTGCGTAATAAGCGTGCTACAGAAGTCGCTAGCCTTCCCGTTTAGGCACCAGCAAAGCTGCCGCTTCTTTTCCCTGTCTTGCCAGTTGACTTCATGGGCGAACATTTCAAATTTCATCTTGAAGGCTTGCCAGGCTCCTTTTCCATCAAAAGTTATTGACTTGGGCAAGGTCGTGCGGGAGGTTGCGGCCATCCCAGTCCAGTCCATTCCCCGCCTAACGGGTGCCTCGTCGTCGGGGTTGACTTCCCATATGTCCCTCGCTGGCATCCCCAGGGGATTCGAGAAACTGTCCTGTGGCCCCGGTGGGTTAGTACGAGCAGAAGTGAACATGTCGGAGGAGGGGTCCCATTCGGGGTCCGGTCCCTCCCCCGCGAAATCTGGCTGCCTCATGTTACTATGCTGCGAGTAACTGTTCATCGATGCTCTGGTCCGCCGGGTGTTTCTCGTGGGTCGTGTATATCTTCCTTGTCGGAAGGATTGTCTGTTGGCGCTACCCTCGCATTCTGGATGTGGGTATCCTCCAAACGGGTACGGGTGCGGGGCGCCGTTTTCGGTGTCCGTCGACGGAGTGCTGGCCAAAGCTGGCCCGGCTGGCGTCTCGGCCACGGTGACATAAGGTCCTTGCGATGGTCTCTGGCTGGCTGAGGGCTGGCTACTACCCGGTGTCGATGATGGCGAGCTCTGGGGTGTAACCGGCCGAAAATCGAGTCCCATGGTCTCTCTCCGGCGGGCACAATTTCTGCTAGTCGGTCGGGGGTTATACCTCCCTCCCGTTTACAACAATCAATCACCTGGATCGCCTCTATTGGTTTGATGCCCAACTGTAACAATAGAGCACCTGACGCGGCGTTAATGAGTACCTTATCCATGACGTTTTAACGTAAAGTCTCTACTCAATATAATGTCCTTACAATTTTCCTTATCGTCCACAACAATATAACACTTTAAGAGTGCAAATAAATAATCGTCCAACACAATAAATTATCTGCTCGGCAATATCACTTCCACTAAAGTTTATTCCACGCAATCTCAATGGACCAGTGCTCCAAATAATTGTTCCCTAATAATGTCCAATTGCATTAACAGCAAGGGTCAATGTCCGGCACAATATCCAAAACAAAATCCCGCGAAGTCCAATAAACAATCAACACTTATCTACCAAATTACCGTAACAAAATATTGTCCCCCAATAATGTCCACTTTCATTAAAAGCAGGGGCACAATAATTCCAGAGAATCCAAATGACAACCAATCTAAAACAAAAACAATCCTTCCTCGTACCGCGAAGTCAGAATTCAATTACAGATCCGAGTGGGTAACTGAGTAATTGGCCGCAAAGACGAGGTCCAAGCGAAAATCTAAATAATGAAGGGTGGTTGCACGGCGGATGTGACGTCCGCGCTAATCCTCCAATGGCATTGATCCTTCAATCGTTCCAATTATACTCAATATAATATACTTTTAACACAACATAAATAATAGCCTTCCAAAAAATATATATACTTTAATTTATAAACAAATAAAACCTTTTATTCTACCAAGCTATCCTTACTCAATTTATAAATTAATACACTTTACTTAATTTAACTACTATCACCGTTTATCCACACTATTTAAAAACCTACTATACTTGGCTAAGCAAATGTAATTCTAGCCTTCAAAATATACTTTTAATTTATAAACCAAATAACACCTTATTTTCACTATTTTTACTTAATTCATAAATTAATAATATTTTCTTCGTAGCTCAGCCCGGCGGAATCAGCGAATCCTGTAAAGGAAAACTATGATCACCACATTCACCCACTCATCCCGCGCGCTAGCTAAATATTACAATTACAATCAACGTCAACACTACTCAACCTGGTGTGTTCAGACACTGTCTTGTGCGTGGCTGAACCCACCTCAAACACCTTGGAAAATACCACCTACAACAACAATCATACAACAATGCAATCGTACTGCAGCCGCAGCAATGTATTTGCGCTGTGTTAACAACTCTTATAGTTATAGTATTTGCACTCATTTAACAACTCTATGGTGGCCTTAATCATAAATCAAAACCACCAGCCTACCCTAATATATTTTAACTCCTTTTATAAATTTAATATTAAATTTATAATAACCCAAAACCCTTAAATCACTTTAAACTTAATTCCTTTAATTCCAACTCTTTTAACTCCTTTAAAAACTATCCAAAAGTATCCTTTAAATTTATATATATACCACCAGAATGCCTTTATAATTTAAAAACCTAAAAGGCACCTTTATCTTTATATCAACTTATTTATCTATAAATTGAGCCCCAAATTTACTATTTAAACCACACAATTACTTTTAATAATTAATCTCTATTATAAAAACACTCAAGCACTCAATTTTATAAATAAGTACTTCCTTTTATAAATCTTCAACCAAACCTTATCCTACAATACCTATTTAAAACTTTAATTATCTTTCAATCAATCTTACACTCTCAATACGAGTGCAAAATATCCCAAATTCTTTCGTTTGAAACAAACAAAAGAATCCTTAAAAAACAATTTAAACTAAAACAACGTAGCCCACAAGTGAATCACATGCACTCTGCGTGACAAACAAGTTAGAACCAGTTTGGCTACTTGTTTACGGTATAGGTGTTCCGATCCGGCGCACGTGTTAATCTTCTCGGCAGAGAGACTCACATTCGCACGGCTAATAGATCGGAGCGGCCTGGCTATACCGATGCGATATAACAACGCTCAACGAATAATTCACACAAGAATTCACACTGCGCGCCTACAAGCTGAAACAAGTCAGCGACTTGTTTACCCGCAGTGCGCACGTTATGTCTTTTCCCGGAACTGCGGAAGGGACTGCACGTTCACACGGCTTATTTATAAATACTAATAAATCGGTCTACACCCATGCAATTATTATACTCTCCGAACATTCGCTACAATCACACACACATGTACGTACGCGCGCTTGCACTATGCACTGTATAAAGCGTACCGCGCGCAATGCGAAAATCACAACGAACAATTAAAAATGCAAAACTAAATTCACTTTTACACAAAAACTATTACAATTTTCGAAACAAAACTAACGCAAACGGCACCGGCTAAGACTTATTAGCTCGGGTCCTCAACAATCGAAACTTTTAAACACACAATAAAACCGATGTAAACGGATAATGAACGCAATGTCAACAAAAACTTTTATCAAATTCAATATCAATCATGTCTAATCTCGCGCATGCCACTCGTCACACTATAGCTAGCGGGGGCTTCCCCGGGCCTTGCAGTCGCGAGTGAACGACACAATAATACAAAACAAGCACAAATAAATTTTCCAACTGGAATTTTCCTACACAAATATTCGATTCTTTTTTAACTTTAAATTCTGTCACGTGACGCCAATATAGCGATTTTTACCGGTGGATCTTTGTCCATCCGGAGGTTGCTATTATATTACTCAAATCCTAATAATTAACTAATAATGTAACTCAAACAAGAGGGTAAACTTACCCGGTCCGCATCGGTGAAGTTCGTCGCCGTGTGACTGTAGCTAGCTGCCGTCCACTGATGGTGCAGACGGGGCAGATACAGCAGGCTCCGATGCAAATAATAAGCTCAATGTCCTTTCTAAGGCGTTCGTGTCCCACACGTAGCCTTAGGTACGTGTCCGTATTCGTCGTCGTTGTCGTTCAGTTCAGTTTGGTATCGGTGCCTCCACTACTCCCGGGTAGCGTCGGACGAGAATAAACCCTAATCACCGCGGGCCCCGTGGATCACCGGACTGCTTGCTAGGCAGTCACATTCGGGATCACACTAGGCCGTTAGTAACGGGTCTAATCCAACAGTGAGATCGGTAATCGTTAGCGTGGTCGTTGTAGTTTCCAATAGGTCGATGAATCCGTGTAATCAGTTCGCTACTATATCAATCGGTGAGCTGCCCTGGTAGACGGCATGCCTCTTCGCTTCCCAGCGCTCTTCCTAGTGACTTTCACGATTGCTCTCGGCTCGCTCTCCGTATAACAATAGGTGATCCTCGCAGTACGATATTTGTATTTATCTGTAGTAGCAGTATCAACGTCCATTGTCTTTCAAGGTTGCAGCTCCAAGAGAGCGAGACGGGGGAAATCGTCTCCTTATATATGGCTACGCCAAGGGCCTTCACTTATGCACACACTTGTACACACGCAATTGGGTACAAGTGTACCATCAGCGCACGTCCCCATGTCCGTAAGGATCGCTTTGCAGCAATCCCCATTCATGTGACGGCACGATGGACCATTTACCGGCCATAACCGGTACCTGTGCATCCGTGCCTGGCCGGCTTCTAGGCTGACTTTGCAGTCGCTAGACGCCCAAACATGAGGGGTGATTGACACTCATTCCAGGCACTAGTGGACCCACTGACGGTGGTGTTTTCACCGTCAATTCCCACTACAATATACATACGAATAAAGGCTAATAAATATTCATGGCATGCACCCAGCATGCACTGTACAAGTAATGTCAGTACTGAATATTCATGCATAATGGTTATTCATGATGCATAATGGTTATTCATGATGCATAGTAAACTGTATACATCTACACATATTCAAATGACCTCATCAATATTCATAAGGGCAGACCAGATGTGCAGTGAAGGATATGAGAGAGAATGGAGATCAATCTGAAAGGATGAGGGTGATTGGGTGGAAATGAAATGCAAATGAGTTAATGAATATGTACTAGTAGATGAAATGGTATGGAGTGGCATGGCAAGTTAAAATGATGAGTGGGGGTTGGAACTGTATAAAATATAGCCCTACAAACCATTCCTCCTCTTACAAAAAAAATGTCCTCATTTTACAAGCTCTTATCGGAGTAAAGAGTACAGTAATTATAAATGATTAATTCTCATCTGGAGCCACATTTACGTAATACAACATATAAAAACAAACCACTAGGAACAATTTTATGGCAAAATTGATCACTACTATTGGCAGTGTTAAATAATCATCATGTATCCTTTAAATTGTCATGATCAACATAAAATAAAATAACAATTAATTTGTCCTCTTTTCGTAAATACATGTATTGTATAAAGAACCTTTTTTTTTTAATGCATTCTGTATACTGCCGTTTACTCTCCAAATAAACCAAGATATGGGTCATTCTTCGATAAGTGTATAGTTTTGCGTCCCGCTACTTTGGTGTCGCATAGAAAAAAAATTAAAGCTTTTTTGTTGTTATCTCTTTGTGTTGACTTACAAGTAAGTAAAAAATCAACTAATACAAAAAAAAGTAAAGTGATAACTCTTATACTTTTTTTTATATTATTTTTTTTAATGTTCCACCCCCCTCAAAATCGCATGTCACGATGGCATCATGTAAAAATATCATAATATAGCATTTCAAAAAAGATGCATATTTTTTGTCCTAATATACCTTAATAAATTCAATTTTATGAGTTGACTACGAATACCAAGATTAAATACGCACACATGCAACGATAAAAAAATAAATTTAAAAAAAGGAATCTGTTTTGTGTGTCCCGATATTTTGCGTCATCTCCGTCACGCATTTTGAGTCTGTCATCTACGGTACAAAAATATGCTAAATTTGAGTGATCGTGGTGGCAACATGTCGGGTGACTAGGTAGTAGAAAGAAGAGACACGTTTTTTCCCCGGTCTATAGGTAAGTAACATTATTTTTTTGAGATCTTTGGCAAAAACCAGGTCCGTACCTTTATTAAGCGTCATCTCCGAACGCTTGATATTAGCTAGATAAAGATATTAGATTGAATTTCTAATCATTTGTATGAATGTGCCCGCGGAACAACTATACAACACTATCGCTTATTTGTATTGCATACATTGCTATAAGCTATCAGCGATTTAAATGTGTCTAAATGTCATCTCCGTCACGCATCATCTCCGTCACGTTTTTTTCGTGACGGAGATGATGATCGTCATCTCCGAACGATTGATATTAGCTAGATAAAGATGTTAGATTGAATTCCTAATCATTTGTATGAATGTGCCCACGGAACAACCATACATCACTATCGCTCATTTGTATTAAATACATTGCCATTAGCTATCGGCGCTTTAAATGTGTCTGATAGTCATCTCCGTCACGCGTCATCTCCGTCACGGCTCTTTTGTGACTGAGATGGTGAGTTTTAGTTGGATTGTCAACTCAGTTAATTGACACACAATGTTGTTCAAAATTGACAAATATTCTATGACAAAGCTTAGTTTGGATGAATTTTAGATTATTATATAACATGTGATTATAATGTATTCTTAAACATGTTAAATACACGCTTCAGTCATTTCCGTCACGCTTCAGTCATCTCCGTCACGCTGAGTTCAAATGCATAAATTTCAACAAAGATTATACTCTGGTAAAAAATATTTGTATTGGTATTTTTAGCGATCTATTTACTCGTAATCATGTACCTCTCTTCATCCTAATTTCCTGAGAAAATTTCATAACACTGATTGAAAGCAAAACTATTTGGCAAAATTCACTATTTATTCAGCATGGCAAGTATAAATGGTGGCTCTAGAGAAAAAAATGTGATTATGGTTGACCAACGTTTTTTTTTCTTTTCACAGTCACCCTTTCTTTCCAAACAAAGATTGAATAAGAAGTGAATTATGTTCTTCAGTTAAAATGCGACGATCTAGTTGTGCAAAAATGTTGTGACGGAGATGACGCATTAACAGTGTACATGTTAATAAAAATTAAAAAAATATTACATAGCCCCATTAAAGATCGCGCCAAACCATATTTCCCTAATCTACAGATGTTAACATATATTAAACACACAGAAAGAAAGTGGAGAAACAGTTTTGATTTTCACGATCTCACGATGGTCGAAAATATACACTTATCGAAGAATGACCCATATATATGTAACCAAACATTTAGAATGTACTTTTCTCTTTCTAAAAAATTTTCCAAAATAAATTCAACAATTCAACCATTTTTTTTGTTTTGGCCTTGAACAACAACTTTTCTTTTAAATGTTTGTTTTGTTGTTCCACTCTCCCTTTTATACGTGTACTTTTCGATGGCGTGGGTTCGGATCCCACCGCTGCCACCAGTGTGGGGGTAGGTATTTGGCCAGGACTGCGGGGCTGGAGCTTGGCTAGGTTCAGGCTGGGTTCTACTTCGCAACAACTCTACACAAGACACTGCAGACATGTGTACTATATATTATTATTAACAATCATATATAACACTAATTTAACAAACAAATAAATCAAAGTCAATTTGACATTAAAAAGGTAGAAACATTTCAATCCATCATTTTTATGTCACATCTTATTCAGTGTGCAAAGACTAATGCATCTTCAGTTTTTCGACCAAATAACGTTGCTTCACTGTATTGCGACGAATAATTAATGTAACAGTCTTTGGGACTTAGCCTAACACTTCTACCTGCTATCAGTCCATTCACTCCATTCTCAAGTCTATAATCTTTCTTTTCTTCCTTTCAAAATTGTCCTCTGCACTAATGTCCGTTCTGAAGTCTCTGCTGTGCAAATTTACTATTCAAGATTTCCTTCCTTACTAAGTGTCCATTTCACTAACGTCCATTCTAAAGTGTCCATTCTTCTTCCTAATGAATTATATCATCTGTTCATTCTTTCCTAAATGTACATTTCTGCTCCTTTCCTCTGTACAGACTGTTGTACGCTTTCACTCCTATACTGTGCATCGGCTTTTATCAGTCCATATAATAAATGTACTTAACCTGTGTTCTAACGTTCAATATTAACATATTTTTAATATCCTATACCAATTTAAATTCTCAATTAATTTCTATTTCCTATCCAATTATTTTTCCTATCAAATTTATTTCTGTCTAAATTACTTTTTCCACTTTTGGTAGTCCTTAAAGCGTTGTGGTTCGCGAATTCGTCTTCCATAACGCGACTGTTTAGAGTCTCTAGATGGTTCCTGGCCAACGGTCGTTGAGTCTCCCGGCGCTGATGAGGATGCTTGCGTCTCGGCTCGCGTCTCGTCTTGCGTCTCGGCTCGCGTCTCGGCTTGCGTCTCCGCCGACGAAGTGGTTCGCGGCGTCGTAGAGAACCTGGTAGAAGTTGGCGGCGTCGTAGAGAACCTGGTAGAAGTTGGCTGGTTTCCCTCAATTGGAGTTTGAGTGTGTGTATCAGCACTGCCCGGTCCCAGGTATTGGTCAGGTGAAGACGACTGCGCTGACCATAGTGGTTGGTCAGTACTCTCCCTGGAGTAAGTATCTCCCAGATGATTCGGCCTATCTGACCATGATGGTTGGTCAGATGGGCCATCCCTGGACTGAGTAGATGGGCGGCTCGTTGACGGCTGATTCGGCCTATCTGACCATGATGGTTGGTCAGGTGGGCCATCCCTGGACTGAGTAGATGAGCGGCTTGTTGACGGCTGATTCGACTGCTCTGCCCATGAAGGTTGGACAGAACTGTCTTGCCGCTGGTGAGAAATGGATTGGTCAGCTGTGGCTTGACGAGTAGGCTGGTCACGATTCCTGTTGGGTGATTGATGTCCCTGGTGATCTGCTGGTTGACGAGCTGAGGGGAACACTTCAATAGTGGCAGGATTTGCTTTACCCATTGGAGGAATTAGGGAGTTACTTCTTGGTGCAGATGGTTTACGGACAGGAGCTGGGTGTCGGCTTCCCTCTAGGCTAGCTTTCGAACGGAACAACTTAAGTCTATTGTGGTGGACTAGCTTTTCTTTCTTCTTGTCATCAACTATCTTGTAGTTTAACCCATCCAGTGAAGATGAGATGACGGTGAATGGTCCGCGCCAGTTTGGATCAAGTTTGTTCCTTGCAATTACTGGATCATGTAACCAAACTGTATCTCCTGGTTTATACTGGACCATACGGCTTGATGTGTCGTAGTCCTTCTTCTGTCTCTCTTGAGCTTGACGTAGATTCTGCTGCACAAAATTGAAGGCTTTTCTGAGTCGTCCACAGACATCTGCAACATATTCCTCTGCTGAATTATAGGGTGCAGAAATGACAGGACAGGTGAGGTTAGCAGGCAACCGGGCTTCTCGTCCATGCATTATGTAGTACGGTGTCAGGCCAGTGCTGGAGTGAACACTAAGAGTTGTACGCAATCTGAAGTAGGGGGATATGTGTGTCCCATTCTCCTCCTTGATGAGTCATGTACTTGGCTAACTGCTCCTTAATGACTCGATTGGCTCTCTCTACTAAACCTGCTCCTTGCGGGTGATATGGTGATGACCTAGATTTGCGAATGCCAAGTTTCCTGCAGAGATCTTGGACAATCTTGGACTCAAATTGTCGTCCTTGGTCCGTGTGTATTGCTTCTGGAACGCCATGCTCCTTTATGTAGTCATCAAAGAGGTGTTTGGCGACAGTTCGTGCGGTCTGATCTTTCATTGGATATATGTTGATGTACTTGCTGAAGTGATCTACTGCTACCAACATGTAGCGATAACCATTCTTCGAGGTAGGAAGTTCAGCAATATCTGCAAATACGAGTTGAAGAGGGTGATCAGATGTAATATTCTGCAACGGAGCTTGATGTTTAGGGTTGGGCATACGGATAGATTCGCAAGCAGTACATGTGTTGCAGTGTTCGTGGATGTCTCTGGACATAGAGGGCCAGTAGCACATAGCTTCTGCTCGCTGGATGCAACGCTTGGCTCCAAAATGTCCTGCTGCTGCATTGCCGTGAAGCTGATCTAGTATTTCTGGAACCATAGAAGTAGGGACGACTGCTTGTAGGGTGACGTTTCCAAAATGATCCTCTTTCTTCCTGTATATGATTTCATTCTCTATGGTGAATCGAGGAAACTGCCAAAGAAGTCGTCTCAGAGATGGAGGCTGACGTCGGATGAAACGGACTGATGGGTGGTGTCCACTGCAAACATATTCAATGATCTTCTGAAGATCCTTATCATTTCTTTGGTGATACTTGATCTGGTTGAGATGGTTTGCCAGGGTGAACTTGGACTCTTGGTCAGCTTGGTCTGTCAATGCTGAAGAAACTGGCTTGTGTCCACCTGGACTGTCCTTGGTTACTGGTTGAGTTTCGACCACATTGCAGCGGGGTTGGCTGAATGGAGGATGTCGCTCTAGATTTGAAGATGGATGCTGAATACCAGATGGCTGCTGGGTAGGAAGTCGTGACATCGCGTCAGCGTTTTGATGTGAGCGTCCCTGCCGATGCATGATGGTGAAGGTGTACGCACTCAGCTCGATCACCCATCTGGCTCGGCGGCCTGATGCTTCATCCTGGATTGGTATTTTATTGAAGCTTAGCAAAGGGCGATGGTCCGTGATTACATCAAATTCCTGTCCTCTCAAGTAGTGTCGGAAATGTCGCACCGAAGCGACGACTGCCCAAAGTTCTCTGTCGTACGTGGACCACTTCTGTTGAGTATTGTTGAGTTTCTGGCTGTAGTATGCAACTACACGTTCTTTGCCATCGTGCTCCTGCGTTAGTACTGCTCCGATTGCATCCTGCGAGGCGTCGGTTGCTAGTCGAAAGCTTGAGTTGAAGTCAGGGTACGCTAAGATAGGAGGATTGGTAAGCGCTTCTTTGAGAGTGTTGAAGGCTGATTCACACTCTTCCGTCCAGAGGAATTGAACTTTCTTCTGTGTAAGCCTGGTCAGGGGTGCTGCTATCTTCGAGAATGATGGGATAAAGCGACGGTAGAACGACGCTAGCCCGATGAAGGATCTGATCTGAGTAGCATTCTTCGGTCTTGACCATGCTGAAACCTTGGAAATGTTACTAGGGTCTGGACGAACACCAGATGAACTGATCACATGTCCGAGATAGTTGACCTGCTTCTTGAAGAATTGGCATTTGGACATCTTCAACTTCAGTCCAGCATCTCGAAACCGTTGTAGAACTTCTTGTAGATTGGATATGTGTGATGGGAAGTCTCGTCCAAGTATAATGCAGTCATCCAGATATACTAAGCAAGTGGACCAGTGTAGACCCCGTAGAACATGCTCCATGAGTCGTTGGAATGTCATTGGTGCATTGACGAGGCCAAACGGCATGACGTTGAACTCATAAAGTCCAGTTCCAGTAGTGAATGCCGTCTTCTCCTTACTGTCCGGGTGTAATGGGACCTGCCAATATCCCGAGGAGAGATCAATGACACTGAAGTAGGATGATGAAGATAGGGCATCGAGAGTGTCGTCCTGACGAGGAATGGGATGTGAGTCTTTCACTGTGACAGCGTTCAAGGCACGGTAGTCGATACAAAATCTGAAGCTGTTATCTTTCTTCTTTACCATCACAATTGGGCTGGACCATGGGCTAAAACTGTGTTGGATGATTCCACGGTCAAGTAGGTTGTTGACCTGCTGTTCGATCTCAAGTCTCATCGCTGGTGATGTGCGGTAGGCTCTTTGATGAACAGGCCTGTCAGTAGTGGTGTGGATTTCATGGTGAATCATACCAGTCTGTCCAATATCATTGGTGGAAGAACTGAAAACATCATGATAACGGTGAAGAAGTTCCTGTGCTTGGTTGTATTCTTGTTCAGTGAGATCTGCTGTAGACAACATATTGCAGACTTCTGATTGCTGCTGTGGTTCAGTTCCTGCGACGACTTTGTCGACCAAGGCGTATTCTTCATCTTCATGACCAGTGATGGAGTAGAATTGGCCCAGGAGTGTATTTGATGGAAGCTCTATTGTTTCTGATGTGGGGTTGATGAGACGTACTAGGATGAGTCCATCCTGGGGTCGAAAAAGACATCTCGCGCCGGCAACTTGATGGTGCTCATCTATAGAGGGCTCGAAGAAGCCATCGTAATCTCGTGGACTCATATCAGCCTGTTGAGATATAAGACGTCCGTGCACGTGAGATTCACTCATCTGTGGAAGTGTAGCTTTACCCACTAGCGAAACGTTGCATCTCCGGGGTACTTGATATTGACGATGGTCTACCAGTGGTATTGCTGAGCCTTGAATGTAGAATGTTGAAGTTAGGGAGGATATTGAAGCGCCATGCTCTGTAAAGAAGTTCCAGCCTAGAATGCAAGTATGGCAGATGTTTCTAGCAATGTAAATCTGATGTGAGATGGTTTTACTACCAATATGCAAGGTTGCTGTAGCTGAACCAATCGTGTCTAGCGATTCACCTGTAACGGATGATGCAAGGGTGGTAACCTTATGTAGAGGGCTGCGTTGACCTTCAGGAATTGAATAGTAGAAGTCAGCGCTTAGAAGAGAAATGTGTGCTCCGGTGTCAAGAAATGCAAGAACGTATGTGTTGTCAAGTATGACTGGAACATAGGGAGGTGGTTGTGATGAAGGAGGGAGATCCTGGCTCTTACTCGATGACATCACAGGCACGCCTTGTTGTGGAGGTGCTTCAAATGGTAATGCAGTTGGTGGAGGTACTGGAGGTGGCGATGGAGGAAGTAGTCCATCCACTGGGGGCGACTGTTTTTCTGGTTGGGTCTGTTGTAGAACCGTTGGTGACTGACCCTCATCACCAACTACTCGTAGTTTTCCTGGTCCTCGAACTGCACATGATGAGAGCGCGGTGATGATTTCCAGTCCGATTGTGTTGAATAATGACTGCGATCCTGATCACGCTGCGAGCGATATCGTCTCTCGTTGTAATGGGGTGATCGACGACGATCCCAAGTAGGTGACGAGTGGCGCTGTTCCCTCGGAATATCACGAGACGGAGAATACTGTCGTCCATGGTGGTAGGAATTCTGTTGATGACGACGTTGATCCCTTGGTTGATCAATCGAAGGATGCCTTTGTTCATCGTTGAAGGGTGATGTACGTCTGTATCTATATGGCGACAAATCACGATGACGGTTCCTGGACCGATCGAAGGAGGGAGTACGACGTCTGTCATACGAGGAGTCACGATCGAAGGAGGGAGTACGACGTCTGTCATACGAGGAGTCACGATCGAAGGAAGGAGTATGACGTCTGTCATACGAGGAGTTACGATCGAAGGAGGGGGTACGACGTCTGTCATACAAGGAGTTACGATCGAAGGAGGGGGTACGACGCCTGTCATACGAGGTGTCACGTCTACTCCTGTGTGTTGACTGAGAATAATGATCTCGCCTTGGTGGAGAAGGAGATTGGTATCTTATTTCACGCTTGCGAGGCGGTGACTTGTGTCCCATCTCTAACTTCTCGATCCGGCTCAGTACAGAATCCAACTTATCTGCTAAGTGTTGTTCTTCTGACGTGGCAGCCACTGTCGTCCTGTTCTCTGGCTGTGTTAGCTTAGTAGCTCGCTCTATTCTAATGGCGTATTCAAGTGCATCATCAAATTTCTCAGCTCCAAGTTCGTAGACTTTTCGACGAAGTTGTGCATCGATTCCAGCCATAAAACGCCTAAATTTCTCCCCATTTTGTGCATTGTTGTCATAGTCTGGGAAGGCTTCTACAACTAGCGTGGATAGAGATGCTGCGTAGACTTCAAGTGGCTCATCTTGGTCTCGCACTCTTGCAGTGATGCATGACTGGAAATTTTTGATGTATGCTGACCCACCAAATACCGACTGTAGGGCCTTCTTGGTTTTTGAGTAGTCCGACTTTTCAGATGCAGGGAGGCTGTCCCAAACTGTGAATGCGGAAGAGGACAGTCGTGACGGTAGCAGAAATTCTTTCTTCGCTGAGCTGTCTTGTGCTGCGTCCACAGCAACTTCGAAACGCTTCACCCAGTGACGAAAATCTTGACCGTCATTCCCCGAAAAGGGTTCTGGAAGATCTATTCTATATGACGACATGCTTAAACTGTGTCTCTGTACACGACTGAAGGTATATATTTAAGCAAAATTTATGTGAACAAACCGAAGAAGGGCGAATATCTATACTGTCTCACGTTGCATAATGTGAAAGTGTCATCATTCGAATCAATGTAGTGATGAAGGGCGAAACATTCACTTCACGCAGCAAAATTTCAAACGTGAAGGAGGGCGAAAATGTAATCATTCAAATCAATGTAGTGATGTAGGGCGAAACATTACCTTCACTCAGCAAAATTTCAAACGTGAAGAAGGGCGAAACATTCATTTCACTCAGCAAAATTTCAAACGTGAAGGAGGGCGAAAAGGAAGTCAATCTTCTCATTCGATAAAATGTGAAAACACATCACGATGAAGGGAGAGAGAAATCACTCACCAAACACATAAATTGGCTGTACAGTGTCGTTGAAGACAGGGTGAAACTCCAAAAAGAATGGCTGGATTGAAGCTTCATGTAGAAAGGCTATGCTTGAGCCACGCCCTAAAGATGCTGTGCATGCTGCTAAGTGCTTGTTACTTGAAGAGGAGAGCGAAGACCACTAGCTGGCCACCAGTGTGGGGGTAAGTATTTGGCCGGGACTGCGGGGCTGGAGCTTGGCTAGGTTCAGGCTGGGTTCTACTTCGCAACAACTCTACACAAGACACTGCAGACATGTGTACTGGTTGGCTTCCTCAGGCAGACTGCCCAGATTTAATGTGTAGCTACTTGCTACTCAATTTAAACACAATATAACACAAGATCACTCTAAATTCCATGCAAATTAGCTGGTGATAAATATACATACGAATAAAGGCTAATAAATATTCATGGCATGCACCCAGCATGCACTGTACAAGTAAAGTCAGTACTGAATATTCATGCATAATGGTTATTCATGATGCATAGTAAACTGTATACATCTACACATATTCAAATGACCTCATCAATATTCATAAGGGCAGACCAGATGTGCAGTGAAGGATATGAGAGAGAATGGAGATCAATCTGAAAGGATGAGGGTGATTGGGTGGAAATGAAATGCAAATGAGTTAATGAATATGTACTAGTAGATGAAATGGTATGGAGTGGCATGGCAAGTTAAAATGATGAGTGGGGGTTGGAACTGTATAAAATATAGCCCTACACTAACAGTTACAAGTGGACACTATATTCTTCCCTTACATATACAAAGAAGGGGCTTGCTACATGTGCAAGGCAACCAGGCGCAGACTGTTAACTCTGTCGTTTTCAGGACCACATCTACAAAGTATATGGTCCACTCAGGTGGACCATTTACACGCAATATATGGTAATACACAGGAGATTACCGTACTACCTATTCATACACTGTACCGTTCATCAGTTGAACGCTGTGTGTTAGGATGCATCGGTAATGAAAACAGACGGGAAATAATCCTTTTTTTTCTACATTTTGCAATCTTCAAAACAACAAAGTCGGTAATTATTATCAAAGTATATGACTTAGGGATCACATAAACGAAAGTTTTTTTGCATTTGCTGGTAAATTTAGAGAGAAATCGGCCGACATATATTGGTTATGTTTTGGATAATGCAGCAGGCGGAAGAGGTTGATCTCCACAC